>JBBPQQ010000116.1:0-21406 GCA_038092595.1 Boletus subdepauperatus
CGCCGGTCTGGAAGCTAATTGGATGTCCCACGACGCAGTTATCGTCGACTTCATTCCAGTTGGTGACAGCGTATAAAGCACCTTTGCACTCTCCCCTCCCTTGTCAGACCATCATGAACCTCAAATCCCTCGCTGTCGTGGGTCCGCTCGCATACGGTCTGTGTTAAATAGGTGCGTTTCCTCCAACTACGATCCATCGTTGTACCCACAATTTATCACCCGGCTGCAACATGCTCACAGTTGCGTGTTACGTTGCTCAAGGTTTCGCTTTTGACCATCGTTGCGTTGCCCCGTGTGCAACGCAAGCTTGGGACCTTGCATGGCAGCGTGTACTGCTACAGCACTCATTGCCCCAATCCGAGTGGCTTTCTGGTGAGCATTTCGCTTTCCCCCGCTACGTCCAGCTCACGGTCGCCATATTTCCACTAGCAGCTGATTGTCCCGAATTCAACACAAGTGTTTTGCGTGTTGATTTCTGCAAGATGAACACACGCTGGTATGTACTCTGGATCGAATGTCAAGTCGGTTTTTGCGTGGCACATTTCGAAGATGGGATACCTCGCAGGCTAATCAATCTCTGTTCTTTTGCCAGACACGTGCGTGTACACATTGTACTCGGTGTTCATCGGTTGTTCCGCTTCCTCGACGGTTGCATTCACTTGGACCCACCCCCTCGAACGACCTAGTGCCATCCCCTCCCCTCCTATGCCGCTCGCGATCAGCCAATCCAGGACAATGTCAATTGTCTCGCCACCCGTCGCGATCGTACGTACAACGTCTTCTGAGCTCCAATGTTTTCCGCAGCTTGGAGACTTGGGATGGAGACGTCGTAGAGGTGCCTCTCGGCGTCTTCGATGTCTCTCTCCTTCAATGTCAACCGCAAAGGAAGGATCGAGGTAGGACGGTCGAGTCTGGTGAGTGCGCTGTTCGCGAACTTTGTAGGAGCTCAGAGGGATTTATTTGCACCCAGGAGCGGAGCGAGGGTGGCAAAGTCGATAGCGTGAAGCGCATCGCGGCCAGACGTCAGGCGGTTCGCCAGTTGCTAAGCAAAAAGTATGAGGTATGATATTTTGCATTCGCACGCATGGCAGGGGCACAGTCGATCAATATTATCTGAACCGCGAAAAGAAGATTATGCTACACGACTCTATCAGAGTATCCGCTAAACGGAGGTTCGGATGATGATTTCGAGTCTCTAGACACATAAGAACGGCTGAGAGGTGAGGGCGAAGAAAAAAGTCGGGATACTTCTTCCGGTTCAAGCCAAAATTCGTGTGTATGTATGCGTCCCGGTGTCTCCCAAGACCCTGAAGTACATATAGCTGCGATGGGTCATATTTCATGCCTTTCCGAAGGACCGTGATGACTGGCAACCCAAAACCTGGCTAATACCTCGCAGTCTGCAGAAAAAAACCTGGAACCACTTCACTCAACAGAATACCGATCTACAGCCATCACCCTTGAAGCGCACGTAACCCGCCAATCCGCGCCTAAAACATGTTTTCCTTTAATCTCACCGACATATTCCACGTACGCAACCATCGTCCTCTGGGGTGGGTGGAAGGAGGGGATCCGAGAGGATAGTCGCAGGCGCACCACCCACCGCTCCCTCATCGCCGACTGTGACATCCTTGACGGCTCTCGGACCATCCTCCGTCGTCAGTGTGGGTACAGGCGTAACCTGCGGAACAGTTGGTCCCCGTCCCCTTCGGCATCCGAGTCTCTGCTCTTCGTTTCCGTTGGCTACCTCGGTTGCCTTGCGCGCATTTGCTTCATGTATGGGATCAGCAGTGGTAGCAATAGATAACACCATCTCTTCCTTGCAGAGTGCCCAACGTCGGATGTGGCGGTACGACCCATCTCCTTCGGAAGCGGGTGGCGCGCCTGGGCCGGTGGCCGGACCAAGTGATGCTGGCCTCGAATGAGGGACGGCATCGACGTTTCTCCTTGCATATATGCCATGCAGAGGACGGGCGTCCGAGCGACGGGGACGTCGCGGGCGCCGGCAATGCTGCGCATGAACGCTAAATGCAGGACTCGGGGGACGTGAAGTTGGCGGCGAGCTGAGGCGAGGCGTCAAAGTGGACGGGAGACATCACACACGCACAGGCAACTTCTTCGCAATGTCCTTCTCGGTGGGATACCCTTCGCTTTCCTGACGCCAACTGACAGCCAACGCAATGGCCATCTCTCAGAGACTCCGACATCCTGGCAGAACCGGAGGTCACTCAGAAGCTGGAGGCAACGTGCTCGCAGGCTGACTTCCCGGACTCGCGGTGGTCAGCAGTGAAGGCGTCTCCTGAGTGTCGCCATCGATAAGGGGTTTGGGAGGCTGGACAACTTCCTTCTCCAATATCTGCTCCGCAATCCCTACGTGCAGAAATGCCCACAATGAACACGTACTTCGAAGCCTCGTCAAATAATTCGACGTACGTAGGTGATATGGCGAATCTTGTGTCTGAGCTTGAATGACACGAGACGACGATATGGATATGGCATCGACTGCGACATTTCTGCTCTTCGTTTCCGTTGGGGCTACATCGCTTGTCTGCGCGCATCCGCTTCAGGTATGGGATCTGCGGAGGTAAGCACAGATGATAACGCCCTTTCCTTGCCTCCTTCCTCCGTCAGACGCCCCGACGTCGAAAGCGACGGTACGGCCCGTCCGGCAGCCGCCCGCTCCGCAGGGTGGCGTGGCTCTGGTCGCCGGAACAGGCGATGGTGGGCGAAGAAAACGGCGACGACATTGACGTTTTCCCTCGTATATATGCCATGCAGAGGACGGGCGTCCCAGCGGCCGGGACGTCGCGGGTGTGGGAAATCGTGTGAACGGCTGACTGTGGGACCCGCAGGATGTGAAATTGGCGGCGGAGATGCGGGGAAGAGAGGCACGACCGGGGACGTGGGAAGAGAGACGTCACGCACGCGATGGGAGTCGGCGAAGGCATCATAAGGAGCGGAATGGTGTGTGGGAAAGGTGGCGGTAGGGGATCTTGGATGAGTGGTGCGCTCAGTTCGGCGGCAACGGGGTACGACGTTGTGAACCGCGATGGGAAAGCTTCGGATGGTGGTGGACCAAAGATTTCTTTCATTGAGGGGCGTCGCGTTGAGGGGAAATCGAATGCATCGCACCCTGCTTTGTCCAGATCGATGTGACTGTTCGTATTGGCAGAAGGCTTCTTGATCTCTGGAGCAACAATTCCGTTCTGCGTGCGTGGCGGAACCGGAGGCCTCCAAGTAGCTGAATGCAAGGCCGTGCCACTTGCAGGGTGATTTCCAGTGCTCGCGGTGATAGGCGGTGAAGGCGTCTCCTGAGTGTCGCCAGTGACAAGGGGTTTGGCCCGGGGAGGCTGAACAGCCTCCTCCCGTGTCCGCTCCACAATTCCTACGCGCACGGGTGCCCACAATGAACACGTACTTCGAAGCCTCGTGAAATAGTTCGACATACATAGGGGATACCACGAGTTTTGTGTCCTAGTCTGAATGACATCGGATGATAATATGGCATCCAAGGAGATCTGAAGGTGGTCCGAGGTGCTAACAGCAGGCACGGACACAAGACACCTGCACTAAAATCAAATGATTCAAATCGGACATTGGAGTCGAATGAGCAATGCTCATGTCTTCACCTGAAGTCCTGGCTCACATATCGAGCTCCAATGGAACGCTTGTACGCCCGCTCTAGTCATCTTGTAAGCTCAATGCATAGATCTGACGACGCCGGAGATAATTCACCGTCATGAGCACGATCTCTTGTGCATTATCTAGGAGTCTATTGGTGGGATGTGATACGCCCCGGGTGCCAGCTTGAAGGGTGGGTGTCTCTGGTTGGGTTGTAAAACATCGTGGTATTGGACTTGGTTGTGTTCGTGGTTTGAATGTAGCACACTGGCAGCCGCCTATACTCCATGTTCTGCTGTCACTGAGTCGCTCGTCGCATAATAGTTTCACTTGTTGCATCCACCACTAATCCAGCCAAAGTATGGATACTTCTCGTAAGTCTGTCCTTGTGTTTGCACTGTGATACTCGGTAGAAGGTAACCACTGGCACAGACGACTCGGCCATTTGGTCAGGGGTCCGGCTCGGTTCGGTGCCTGTTGTGACCTCATTGCGACCTCCTGTTGGCTTCGGCTCCCGAGTCCGTCCCCAGCTACGAATTGCCCACAAACTACATCACTGAATTTGAAAATATTTGAGAATGTTATATAAGATGATTATAAACCCTGCATTTGCCATAATCTCAACAATTATTATCATCAGGAAGCTAAGTATCTATATGTGTAGATATAGGTCAAAGATCATTAATAAAAACTATAAAAATTATGCCTGAGTATCTTGAGAGCCATTTTTAGTATAAATTAGAATTTATAAGCATCATTGGAATTGGCTGTCTTGCAATAGAATTCACCTACTACATTTTTATCCTTACCCATGGTATACCATCTGGTTAGGATATGATATAGCAATACAAAGGACAGTGTGATTTACAGAACACCTAATAATTGGCAGGAATTGTGAACAGTTATCTTCATTATCTCATATAGAAACCTATATAGGATTAAAGAACCAATATGTAAATGGCACTGTATTTTCATAATGCTGTGATAATAGAATTTGACTACTATACTTTGATCTTTATTCATGCTATATCATCTAATACAAATATGATATAACAATACCAAGGACAGTGTGATTGACAAATGTTCAATAATGTGCAGGAACTGTGAACTGTCATCTTTATTATCTTGTATAGAAACCTTTACAAGATTGAAGAACCAGTATGTAAATGGCACTGGTGTTTTCATAATGTTGTAATAATAGAATTTGACTACTATATTTTGATTTTTACTCATGCTATATCATCTGATACAAACATGATATGACAATACCAAGGAGGGTGTGTTTGACAACTTTCCAATAACTTGTAAAAATTGTGAAAGATCATCTTTGTTATCTCATATAGAAACCCATGCAAAATTAAAGAACCAATTTGCAAATGGCACTGGTGTTTTCATAATGCTGTGATAATAGAATTTGGCTACTATACTTTAATCTTCACCCATGCTATACCATCTGATGGAAATATAATACATATTTATATTATTGCATGATAGTGACAATAAACAAATAAATGATGGTTTATTGATGACTTGTGTATCAATTAGATTGTTTCTTAATTCATCAGTAACTGTTTAGCAATGGAGAGCTTGTGCAAGGTTCTATCAAATTCAAAACTAGATGAATTTTGCTATAGATGCTATATGATATCCAGAACTTGCCACAGACCTGCCATGGAATTGCCACTCTCATCATAAATGGAATGTAGTGTCATATTGCCAACATATTGAGCCCAGTGCTTCAAAAGTATAAATTTTATACCCATTGAAAGTAAACATGAAATCTTGTAGATTCTATACTTCTATCACATGTTGGAATTGTCAGAGCATATTGAGCACAATGGTGTATGATATCAGCGACTGTTTGTATTTATTTACAGAACAGGGTGCATTAGGTTATTAAAATGTAACTATGTGACCACTGCAGGTGCCGGAGGCACCTCCGCCGACGCGCGCTGGGCAGCCAAGCGCGCAACAGACAGCGAAGCCACATTTTCGGGGGTACGAGGAATGTCTCGGTGATATCCGAAAACTTTCCTATTGCATGGTATTAGCATTGAGTTGGAGATTAACGTATGGTCTCGTACCTGTCCCACCAAAGCAGCAAATCCTGGATTCGGATCTTCGCGACCGGACCGGGGGGGGCTTCGAAATAATCAATAATATTCTGGTAAAAACCGTGGGCGTCGAAATCGCCGTCCATAATACGCCAGCAGGTGAGACTTGAGAGCGCAAAACGAAGCTGCAATCTCAGTTGTCAGTAATGTGAACATTCCTTTCCAAAAATATGTACCTGTACTGCAACGTACGCGATCGCCCGAGGCTTAACAGAGCGCATGCCGATGATGGAGGCGACGTGGGAACGCGTACTCTTGTCGGTGGACGAGTGCGTGCGCGTGTACGCGTTACGCATCTCGGGGCGTTCCGAGTCACCGGCAGATACTTCTTGAGCTGAGGTAGGGGAAGTGAAAATTAGTTTGAATGCCTGGAGTTACATTCAACACACATCTCCACTTATCCGGGGGGAAACAATTACCTTCAGTAGCAACGTAGACTTGAAGAGGCCCTTTTCAATGTTGTTGGGGTCGTACCGATATCCCGTGTCATAGAGGAACCTTGGCCAGGAGTCTTCGGCAACTAAGAATTCCGGGTGGCGCTCGCGAACTTTTTTCCTCACCCTGACATTGTCAGCGGGATAGGTGCATAAGAGGTGCAACCACTTACTCGGCGTCGTCCCAGTCATATTCGACAGGACAGAGAAGACGTCCCGTGATGTCATGATCTAAGCCCCGGTCGTACTTCAAGCTCGGAGAGATGGGCGGCTGAATAGGACCGTAAAGATCGCCGAGCCAAATCATAACTTCTTTTTTCAGGCTCGAGGCATCGTCGCCCCGAGCCCCATCGCCGCCTTTTCGCAACTGGAGCACGTTAGTTGTAGGGACTATATCCTGAAGGGGACTGATTTTGCTTACATCTTTAAATATTCGCTCGAGCTCATCCGGTTCGCAGCTCGTCAATTTAACCTTGATCCACGGAAAAAAATCGAGAAACTGTTGGAAACCCCGGTACAGACGGTCTTGACTACGAAAACTAAATATCGGATTGACAGGAAGAGTAAATGAAACTCACCCAGGGGAATGCGGGAATGGCCCGTTAGGGTCGTCCTCGTCATCCAAGCCTTCATCCGCGATCTCTGCCCGTCGATCATATTCACGGACGAGGTTGGTTACGTTCTCGAATAGATCGACGACTCTTCGGAATGCGCGTCCTTTGTTAACGACACTAGCAGTGTTTCTGATGGTGCTCCGAGTCGTCAGTTAGGAACGGATACGTCGCAACTTTGGGACTTACGACCGCCTTGCTTCCTTGCTCGAGCGAAGTTGCTCGACCTCCTCCTCCAATTCCTTGATTCGGCGTTTCTCTCTGGAGACGGTATCCTGCTCTCTGTCGTTTCTGTCGTATGCAGGCATGGAGCCGCCTTGGGGATTAGCAGACATAGCAGAAGCTCGGGGCGCAGACATGGAGTGAGCAGGAAATCGAGCGGCGACTGACCAAGTCCTGGAACGATTCTTATATGCAGTATCTTCACCGGTAACATGGGGTGGCACCATACCTGTGGTCCAGGACGCTAGCGGCGCATTACCCGCCGGGTGTGATCCCGTTACGGAACAGAGCATCCAACTGTTGGTGGCAGGTGAGTGATCGGTAACCGATAACCGATAACTTGCGTCGGGCACATAGGAGAAATACGTCTAAAAATTCAAAGGCGTACCGTCACTGGCAATGTGGGTTGCATGCCCATACTGCTATCAACCCCATGAACAGTGCACCCAGATGTGAAATTGCGGCAGGAGAGAACCACGCGAGATACGAAGACCCGACTACAACATAAAATAAGATTTCTGGTGTTCAGTGGAGCGTTTCCGGTATGACGTGCCACAATGGGACCAAGCATCCCTTACTGCCGTGAAGGGAATCGCCTGTTGCGTGACAAAGATTGGATGTAACCTTATCGCTTGACGACCATTGGCTGGGATACAGGTCACGGAGCCGTGGGTGGCCGACAAAATAGAAATCAGGGTCCTCCTGGAGCTACAGGTTCACCGCCACGTTACAGCAACGCCGAAAGTTCGGTCGACGTTAGCTAATCAACTCGGATAGCTCGCGTAGACCAACCATTATGATAGTCCGAGTCGGAGAGACTACCGATCCGGGCTGCGAGGTGGGGTACCGATGATGGGGGTATGAGTTTTAGGTTCGATGCCCGAAAGTAGCTTGGCAAAGAGTGAACCGAGATCATGGCGGGTAAAGGTAACGCGTTACCTAGTGCGGCGGCGGCGGCGGATTGCTCGTATCACAACAATAACTTATACCGCCATCAAAACACACCAGCACGTACCTAATACAACCCTCTAGTTGCTGCATATCTCCTCAGGCGACAAGTTCGCGCCAAGTATTGTTCGCAGGCCAACACGACTTGGTCGCCATTGAGCTCAACACGGTATCAGAAATTGTGCAAGACCTTCCGCTGTTTGCGCACTGTCAATCGTCAGACTGCCAAACTTGAAGCTAGACTTCTCCACACTTACAAGTTGCTTGTCGATAGCAACAACTTGCACCAGACCACCGCTGTACGTCTCTATTTCTGTTCGCTTCCATATATGCGAGGTTGATATGTCTAGTAAAACAACCCAAAAGCGAGGGGTTCAACATTGAGGAGAGGAATGAACGAGGAAAGACTTCTCAGCGCCCCGCTGGTCACGGTGAGTGCCAGGACACTAGTGGGGAACGTCCGAGTCGTGCTTACCTGCATGCAAACACGTGCAGCACGCACGTTGCCCGGGATTCGCCGGTTATTCTCAAACACCTGACCGTGTTCGAAGAGAAAAGGGGACCGTTTTTCGAACAGTGGGAAGCAGGGAGAGTATTGGGAAAGTACAGGCGAAACAACGGATTAACGAATACATGTGAAACAGGCATATAGTACACCCCAACCATTTAAGTTAGTCCCAGCTGTGCCATTACAACATCATGCATCATGTCCATCATCACTTTATTCTTATGAGCAACCTGCATCTGACTGTTCAAGCGTTCCATTCTGTGCGACATGAGATCAACCATCATCTGTGACTTCTCCAGCTGCTTGCTCGTGGCCGCAATCTCTGCTTGCACAGCCTCCAGAACAGCCACGGCAACCGCCTGGCCACTTTTCGCCCAAGCCACGTCAGTTGTTGGGTCGGGACGTATCGCGCTCATCTGGGTATGTGTGAGTTTGATTCTGTGCTACCTGAAACAGGAATACACACAAAGTGTTCAATCTCACGGGGACCCGCGTCTATCTCACGCAGTTTCTGAACCAGTGAGGGGAATGAAGGGCCGATTATCCACCTCTCATCAGAGGGAGCAGGCAGTGTAGTTGATATCAACTTGGGGCTCTGAGGGCTCTGCTTTCCAGGCGAACTTGGATCTCCAAGGTGTGGTGATGTGATGAATGACCGGGATGAACCCCGCTCCACTGAGTTTGGAGGCGACAGCGATCTTGGCGGCTCAGAGGAGGGGGAACTAACCCCCGATGAGGGTTGGATTGAAGGGGAACGTTCCCTGCAAGCATTTGCGGAATACGGCTTGGCGCGCAGAGACGAACTTGAACCGCGCCGCCCTCGACGACTTGCTCCTGCCCTGGAATTCATAGTGTGGGTGGGTCCTGATGGTTGGATCTCAGGCTGTCAGGGGATTTTAACCGGAGACAGAAACACAAGTCATATGCCTGCGACGCAGCCACTGGCAACTCAGGTACAAACAAACTAGAAAGGTAAGTACCAATGAGGGCTCCGAGTCATGATACTTTGGAGAGAGGAGGAAAGTAAGTGAAGAAAAACGGGCGACACTAAGGTGGAGAAGCCAGTGTAGCTACAGATCTTGAAGAGCAGCAATGACCTCTCGGATGTGACGGAAATATGAATCGGGATATCCACGCGGTCGCTTACTACTAGTAACTTGAAGCGTAACCGCGCGCCGGTCATAGTCTCCACAAAAATATGATGGGCTATCCATTCCTGTGTACGGGTTCTTCGACCTAAAACAATGCATCGAAATCAATCTCTTCATCGTACTCGTCAAGTCTGTCTCCACCATCGTAGTCATCCGACTCGGAGTCCGAGTTGTTGCTATCCACCGGGTCGTCGTCACGGTCGCTCTTCAGGTTCTCATCAGACTCCGAGTGTTCCTCTTCCTCTCCCCCATCACCATCAGCACTACCACCGCCATCTGCTTCATCAATTTCCATTTCGTCATCACCAGGAACTTCCGATTCGCTGGTATCTTCATTCGTCGGAAAGAGGTTGTGACAATGCCCGACGCCGGCCCCGTTATGCCTCATGTACATGTCCCTGTCGACAAAGCTAGGAGACTCAGCTGGCCGTGTCAAAAAACAGTAGGTAATTCCTTACATGTTCACGTAATATGCACTCCAATCATCGACCTCACCTGGGGCCCGGCCGAGCGAAGGACCAGCCCTCAACAGATTAGGAGTACGCCCATCGGAGAAGACAGGAATGAGATGACACCCTCTTATAACGAGGGATGGATCTAGAAATCCAAAAGCGGCCGAGTCTGAGTCCGGCACAAAGCCGACTTTCGGTAACCGAGCGGATGTTGACCCATAGCGGTGACCAGGAACGATTCCATACCAGCGGACCCAAAGGACTTCGATAGGCTGTACTGATAGATTTCGTGAGTCCACTCCACAATGTCGGACGTGTGCACGAAACACCCGCAACACGCGGGCATACCAATAAGGATGGTGGCCGAGTTCAGTTTCGCGCGATAACACCATCACGTTGTTGTGAGTACGCGGGTTGATCACGTCTTGCTCCCTGCGTACGTCGTAAGTTGTGTAGTTGACCTGCATACATGCCACGGAGTAGAGGCGACCATCAAGGATTCGCACGCTATTTCGTTGATCATCCGTGAAGATATGGTCCTCTCCTTCGAAATCAAGATCGAGTAGACGATACAATAGGTGGTCCTTCAGCTTCAGAATGAAGGACTACATTGCAGTCAGCAGCGAAAAGGGGGCCAGGGAGGGGGAAGAGAGCTACCTTTACTGCAGAATCCCCTTCGTGTTCCCGCAGAAACGAAAATATATCCACCGGGTTCCTGTGCGCATCAGAGATAAAGTGATGAAGTTCTGGGTCGCAAGTAGGTAGTAGGTCGCCATTGACCGCCTTAACTTCACTGTTTGGGCGCCGGAAATGCCTTCTTCTGGCCTCGTGCTTTGTTATCTGCCTAATAGCGTCTTTCTTATTCGTAAGAGTGTATAATGATTTTACGAGGCGATGCGCGAGTTCACCCTGATGACAAGATAAGCAAACCTGTGAAAAACAGGAATAGCGCTACGCACGATCTGAGTTGTGTAGGAATCTGTAGTACCGAATTGCACAATCGTCTGTCCGTAATCCCCAATGGCATGGAATTTATAGGTGTTCAAATTGAGCCCTTTCGGCTTTGGCGCGGAGGATTGTCCGCTCCTGGGTGGGTCTTCGGCTTGCATCCGACGCCGACGAGCCGCGCGCTCCTTCGGAAGCTCAACCGTGTGATATGTCTGAGCAGTTTCATCTCTAAGCTTCCGTAAAACGTGACCGAGTTGCCTGGAAACCTTGTCTAGGAGGGAGATGGATGACTCGGTGTGCATCCGGAGTTTAGCCAGCGCATGCCATTCTGCGCATCGGTACAGTACGGTCGTAACGAGTCCATCGTGGGACCTTGGAAAGAGTCCTTCAAAGGACGCGATGGAGCACTATGACATCGTTAACTGCAATGGTCATCCAAAAGATTTGAAGACACCTGCTTGCAAGAGGTCCTCAAAATCCCGAGCCGCCAATCTTTTCATCTCCGAGGCATTGTTTGAAAATCGCCGGATGACACCACGGCCGAAGGTGGGTATCTGTCGAAAGCTGATTGATATTAGCTTCGGTCGCGAGTGTGGTCGAAATACGCACCGGCCATCTAGTTGGGCAACCAGCCGTCCAGAAGGGTCAACTGCATACAAAATACGTATCAGGTGGGTGAATACCGCCTTCCATGTCCCAAGTTCGAACTCGTGCATGACATCCACTACTAGCATCGAGAAATGATTGAAGCCAAATTTCTGGAGTTTCGTGGCGAAGGCGTTCTGGACAGTACGGTCAGGATAAGAGTCACGAAGAGGCCGGACACTAGACCGTACCATAGTGGGTACAAGGGACTCAGAGTCGAGTAACCGCCGTACTGCGACACCATTCACTGGTCTGCCTTGCTGGTAAATGAAGTCCCTTACTCGCCTGACCTTGTCCAGGGCATATATCCGAAGTTTGTTAAGGCGGAGCTGTACGTCACGAAGAAACCCGGTGTTATCAAGTTTTGCCTTGGGAACCAAACATCGGGGACAGAGATATTCACTTCCATCGCGGATCGTCGCTAGGAGAACTCTATGCCACCCAGAGTCAGCGGGTGTGAGTATAGAGCAACAATAACCATGTACTTCTCGGGATAATCTGCTGAATAAGTAAAGATTCTAGGATAGATCCGGCGAAAAATGCCATCAGCGCATTTCAACACTATACCGTGTTCGTATGCATGTATGAATTCATCGTCTAAAAGAATGTCCCAAACTGCGTGCATGAGTTCCCGCCGACAATGTGCCAACAGAGCTCGGATCGCCGTTTTCGTAAACTGGCCAATAGTGGCGATGAATTGCGTGATCGTGTCCGGTAACTGAGACACAGATTAGTGTCACATAATGGTCTGTAAAGGCTACCCACTCACCGAAGGTATAAACGCAACGTGGTGACAGGCACCGGAAGACGGCTGGGCCCGAACGTACTTCGAAACATTTCCAAAGTGAAGATAAAGAGGCCATGCTTTTGCCGTTCCGAACGTCGCCAGTGTGGTAGCGTCTGACGAAAACATTATCGCTGCGATGACCTTTTCGAGCTTGCAGTTCGGTTCTTTTGGTTGCTTCTGTAAGTCATCGTGAGCTTTCAACCAAGCGTCGGAGGTGTATACTTCATCGAAAATTCGTTGTTCAGTTCCATTGACAGGATGTTCCCAAAATCGTTTGAAAGGAAAAAGGTGAAAGGATTTGGCGTTCGGGGCAGAAAATGCGGACTTCACGACATCCATTAGAGGACGATAGAGCAAACCGCTGACAGTGAACGGCTGGTGATATCCGGTGGTACCAAGGGTTCGAGTGGGAATTTCAATATTCACGTCTACTTCCCGCCAACCATCAGAAGAATGAGCTGAGTTCCTGCACTCCGCATCGAGAACTGAATTCTGTGTAGTAACGCTAAATTTCGAGAGATCTTGAGTTTTGAAGTCTTCAGCGAGGAGGACATCGTGAACAAGACGATCAATCTCTTGCTGAGATTTTATAATGCTTCCCGAATATCTCCAGTTCATGAGCCTGTAAATAGACATGTTTGGAAAAGGCCACGGAGGAGGCGGTCGGGGTTCTGTTTCTTCTGGTGCGGGAACTGTGGGTTCGGGTGGTTGGCGTCCTCTGTATGTCAGGGCGTCGGGTGTAACAAACGCGTCGGGATCATATGATGGCCGGTGGGGGTATTCACGAAGTACGCCGAAGATGTTGAGCGCCGTACGCATGGTGTCGCGGACATGGAGTATGACTCTTCGGATCATTGGTTGCAGAGGCGCCGGGTTTCCTGCGGGGGCCGCTACTGGGGCGGGCGGTTGGGGGAACTCGTCGCGGTACCTCTTAGGCAACCGGGTGGTTCGCCGTGGGCGCACCGACCGGCCGTTCGTGGAGCTCGAGAGTTCAGCAGTCAACTCAGGTCGCGGATGCACTGAAGGAAACATAGAGCTCGAGGCTTCGGCAGTTGGCGCAGGGCTTAGGGGCATTGAAGAAGGGCATGGTGCCGATGGACCGTCCGGTTGAGTGGACATTTCGGTTGGTTCGACACGTCCATTAGTATCCGGGGGCTAGTGGGATCAACTTGAAAACCCGATGAACAAGGTGAGGGAGTCGATGACTGACCTCAATAGAACAAGATGATGTTGCTGGCTTCGCAAATGCACGCCTTTTGTGGGTTGCCCTGTACCCTGGGATATGCGCCCTTTCGAGGCGTTCTCTACGTTTTTGCATGCTCGAGCGCAGAGACGTTTGATAGATCTGACAGGTTGCTTGATGTCGGTTAAGTGACCGCTGGTTGTCGAACGGCGGCCTTGGGCATTCGCCCCCACAAGAGAATACGGCGTCCATGGGAACCAAGAGAAATAAAATAAAAAGTGACACCCATACAAGCGTGGTTCTCATCACCCAACTGTGTTGCCAGTTGCACTTGAGTAACGTCGCGCCGCCACGGGTGTTTCCGGGTTGTTCGTCGCAGTTAAACTTCAAGTTGAACACTTCCTTATCGGCTCGGAATGGCAGGCTCTCAGCTGCCGTGACTGTCAAACCACCCCATTTTATGTACGCCACTAAAGAACTTTCGCCCCTCATGACCCAGACAACTATGCAGATCCATTCAATCAAGCGTCTTCCGAGGCCTCTCCGAGCTTCCCTGGTAGTGTACGACGCTTTAATCGTCCATTTCTGTGATCACACCCACCTGTAGATTGTAATCCCGTAAGTTAAACTAAACTTGCACCCAGCCCGTTGCGTTCCAAACGTGCCCCTGTAGAAGACGCCGGATTCGGGGGCGGTGTATACCCCACGTGGGATCTTTTAGACCTCGAGCGGCGCACATGTCTCGGGGTCGCGTTCGCGGGTGACGTGGATACCAAAGTCGCGCATGAGGGCGATGGTCATGTCGATGTAGAGTTGGGAGATGACGGCTTTTCCGGTGAGGACGGAGTCGTGTCTTGTTGGGCGTACGGTGCGCAGAGGAGGATGGAGGATACGTACTGCGATGGGATGGAGGCATCGAGGGAGAGGGTACCACCTGGGAGGCCGGTGAGGGCGATGGAAAGGGGGGGCAACGGTATGTGCCGAGGTAGTCGATGTCTGCGGCGACCCTGAGAGGGCTTCGACGGGCGGCGCGATGGGACGCTGTTTCATGCGCGCGTTGCCCGTGATGACGGTGCGATCCGATGGTGCAAACGGTAGTGACGAAGCGAGCGGCAGTGCCAGCATTGCCAAGGGAGAGTTCTGTCCCAGGTGGAGGAAGGGAAAGCTTGCCACCGGATCCGGCGACGACGAGGGTTCCACCGTTGTCGGTCCACTCGAACGTGGCTGCCTATGGAAGAGTCAGCAGGCGAGGAGTAAGAGATATGACGACGCACGTTCAATACGGGGGGACGACTTTCTTGAGTTTGAATGTGGTGTTCTTTTTGTCGACGGCCATGTGATCGAGGAGGCCGTCGATGGTGATTGGGGTTGCGGACGCAGCACGTGCCTCGGCCTTGGAGCGGAGGACAAAGGGATTTGTGAGAGAGATTGGGAGGCCGTATGAGTCGGTGCAACGACGGAGCCTTCCGACGCCGACCTGGCCGAGGCCCATTTCGGAACCACGACCCCGGGCGATCTTGGCTTCGAGGACCATGCCAATGGCGACGCACTCGCTGTGAAGGAGGTAGGTAAGGGGGGCTTCGATGGCATGTCCGATGGTGTGACCGCCACGAGTGGGACGCGTGCCTGGGAAGACGCTTGGTTGAACGGATCCGCGTAATCGCCCAAGGGAGTCCGGGGATGCATAGGGAGCATGCTTGTCGTCTACATCGATGGTTTCGTTTCTACTCCTCCACATCAAGGGCACGAATGCAGTCCTCGAGGGAGCGGAACACAGCTTGAGACAGCAAGACCTATTGAAGGGGCGAGTAAAATGATAAGTATCTTAGTAGTGACACACAGGCGCTCGAAAATGACCTTGTATTGCCCGAGAACGATTCAATCTTCTGCAAGCCCAAGACTCGACGTTCCTCATCTGCTCGACCATGTCCTTCACGAGACCATCCACAATACCCATCTTTACCGACAACTCCTTGTACCGAGTGCAAAACTCGTCTGGACTCGCCAGCTACACATGGCGTTAGACCCAACATATTTGGCCACCGCCCGCGCGAATGGACACAACGGGAGATGTAGGAGCCGGCCGTTCGCTGAGCGCGTGACTGACAGGTCCGTATCCGTCGCCAGATCGAGCGTACCCGTCACCACCGAGGGAGTTTGAACGTGGACGGTGCGGTGTGGTACAGATGCTTTTGACGATCCACGCGCACCGCCGTAGGAGCCCGAGTCCTCCGCGTCGCGAACGGGGCCTTACAGAGGACCTGCATCCAGTTGTGAAATGCGTGCGGGAAGGCAATGGGGACCGTGCACCCCGGCGTCGGTCTCGGAGTCGGTGAGGGTGGGTCCGCGTATTCACCACCACGACGAGAAGGCGTGGGCGTTGGAGGGGGACAAGGGGAGTGCGCACGTAGCCCAGCGCTTTACGACGACTTCTGTGGTGACTGGATTGACAGGGACGGTAGGTCGACAGGGACGCGCACGCCGCCCGTGTCGGCTCCTCCGCCGAGTAGCGGTGCGCTTTATGAGCGGGAGCAGCGCGGGAGAGAACGGGAGAGGGGGAGGGAACGAGACTATGTGCGTGAGAGTATGGGATGGGGGGTGATGGGAGGGATAGTCGGGGGTGTGTTGCGCCCCCGCCCCCGCGTACGAGTTGAAGTGAAGGGTTTGGTGCTTCTTCCTCATGGTCTTGTTCGATAATGCCATCTTCGCGGAGCGTTAGATCCGGTTGATGGTGCCCTCGAGACTCTTGACGAAGGGTTTGATCGCCGCGTGTCTGCCAGAGGCTGGCCACAGGGTTAACGTACTTCAATACCCCTCTCTTGGGCCTAGTTTCCTCGCAGTTTTGTCTCGGCCCGTGCGGAGTGTCCAGTCGACGAGCCATCGACCTAGCCGCGTGTCCGCCCAGCGTGAAAAATCAGGGCAATTCGTGGTCGGCAGAGCCTCGATCAACGCGAGATGCTGAAGCCGTTTCACGTGTAACATCCAGTGTAGGCTTGCCGTTGTTTCCTGCAGGTCCGAGAGCTGTACAGAATACGCATCTGATGGATCACTATGAGGAGCGCACAATACACGAGGACCCGACCTTGCGTTTGAGATTCTCCACTCGGGCTATCATCCCATCATTGATCTTCTGTATCCTCAAGGTTAACATCGCTTCCGTTTGTGTGCTTCTGGAGTTCATTCGACGTTGTCTGTACGTTACCCAATTCGCGCTCAATGTTCCTTTGGGATGCACGAAATGCTTTGCGATAATTCTCGTAGGGTGCCTAGCATGCATTTCGGTGAGGGAGGTGCCCACTCCAAGGGCAGTCTGACGCACGCGCACAAATCGTTGCTCAAAGAGCATAACGCCGTCAACGTTCACTTTGTTCGTGCTCATGGCGACGAATTATCGAAACGGCCTTGTCTGTTGTCAAGACCAAGTTAGTTGCAGAGCGCCGCGCCGCCTAGCACTGAGTCACTGACGTCGAATTCACTGCGCACATGTTTTTAGAATCTCGCACGTTTATAGCGCATACTCCCTATTTCCTCGCTTCGGCTGGGCCGATTCCGATGTGAGATCCCCCTCTCCGACCGGGTTCAGCCCTGACAGAGTTGATGATGAGGGTGAGGAGGGGGTGGAATGCGAGACATCGTGAAGACGCCCGATTCGGGGACGGTGTACATTGTTGTACTAGTAAACGTTAGGAATTCGCAGGGGTTGATAGAATCTCCGCCCGAACTCCGCTGCTGCACGGCGTGGCTGCACGTGGCGAGCCCGATGTTCGGAACTTGGAAGTTCAATTCCCAGATGCCGGCGGCGCGTTCCTTAGTTTCTTCGTTTCAGCGTTGTGCAGCTGCAAGAACGATTGGCAGTCCTCGCATACTACTAGTACTGACTAGTACTGACCTGATCCGAGTCCCAGTGAACTCCTTGTAGGTGCTCGAGCTTCGCGTGCTGGCAAAGGCTGACTGACACGTTTACAGTGGGCGCTCTTGTCGACGGTGCGACATCTCGACTAATGTTCACGTCGCACGGTCTCTCGTGGCTATAACCTCTCAGCGTTCGTTGTGTGGAGATGCAAGTCCTTCTGCGCGCGCTCGGCGTATTGCTGACCATGCCCCCATCGTAGTCGATCGTGAGCGATGGTAATAGTGGGCAATCTTCGTATGGTTCTTGACCAATCTAGGTTTAGCGAAACAACGGGATCTCTTCGTGGAGGCGCCGTGTTTGTTTCCATTGGGTGAGTCGTGAATCAGTTGCATCGGCCTCTCAGCTGCTCATATCCCTTAGGTTATCATCGTGTTTATGTCTTCCTCGACTCGCCCCAGAAACGCGCTCACCCCGCCGATCTCGTCGAATCCCTTCCTCGTTCGTTCTCGGGCCGCGTTCAAGTCCCCGTAAAATGCACCACCTCTGTTACCGCACCCGCACAGACATCCTCCAATGCAGGGGTCATCGGAAAAGGCGGCGTAGAGTCCCGTCTCGAGGTCGTCTCGCACGACTACCATCCACCACGTCCCGAGCTAAAACGCTCCCGCCCCTTGCTCTCCACTCGCGAGCGCACCCTCTCCCATCTCTCTGATCGCTTCATCACAGCCCGCGACAACAAACGCGTCCTTGCCTACCACGAACCACCCCACACCACCTCTTCCTCCACCTTCCCCTCCGCCCAACGCACCCTCGCACATGAACGCCATTGAACAAGCACGGCGCGTCCGAACACGGGGCGTTCTTGCTGAGCAACGGCGCCGTCTCTTGTAGACAGTGCATGAAAGATCCCGTGCCCACCAACGTATGCGGCGTCGAGTGATACCAATCGATGAGGTCGAGAGAGGTCTGCGGGAAGTCACTCGAATTGGATGAGGGAACAAGTAGCTACAACTATCAGATGTATATACTCCCACTCTCGAATAGGGGAAACCGTACGTGTGGGTCGCTTTTCTACAGATCGAGAAAGACAGCCAAAGTAAAAGTCACGTGACTTTCTCGCACAAGATCAGATTAACTGATGATAATCATTGATAACACTCACCACTCAACACCACCATGAATCCCCCCTTCCACCCACAAAATCTTTACATCACTGGAGGTAGTGTTGTATTCTAACATTATTTATAATCTCCTTTAGCTGACTTTGGCCTGAACTTCATGCAAGAAGCTCAAGCTGATGAATTCCAATACCAACCTGCTAGTGAACCCACTGCAGCTGTAGTAAGTTTTACATGTAGTCCTTACTTGATTTCTAACCTGGTGTTCAGGTTCACACTGGATTCCCAGGGGAGCTGGATAGAGAAGAAGATACTTTCATGCCAATGGTAAGTTGTATGCTCTACTAATTTTTGTTATTATTCATTGCATTGTTTCAATAGATAATTCAATCTGAGGCTGCTGAGCTACTTCAGCTGCTCATCAGTACCAAGATGAAGCCTGAGTGGCGTTTCCCCTTTCAACTCAACCCTCTTCCATCCCATAAAATCCAAATTTTCACAAGTAAGTTTCAAGTCTCAATTGAAGTTTGAAGTTGAAACTTGGTTTTATAGATCTGGCTGTGGCAAATGCTAGCAGAGATAAAAATTCTGCTATCAATCAAGGTAGGTTGTTCCTAAAAAACAGTAGATAATAAGTGATACCTTTTTCTAGTTTTGTCAAGATACCTAGTATCAGGTCAGTGTTATTTATATGGATAACACATATGTATAATGCTTTATAGCTCCTACCATTGATGCCATATGGCATGTGGTTGAGAGTCTCCTTACCCACCCACATGCCACTTTGGCCCAAGTTCACAGTGATGTGGTTACAGGTAAGTGATGATTTGGTAATTATATTGATTATAAATCTAATAGTAATAGCTCTCACAAAAATCTTTGAGGACTTGGATTCACCAGCTGTAAACCCATGGCCAGTACTCACTATCAAGAGGTTCAAAAATGAGCTGACTCTTTTGACCCCCTCACTCCGAATCCGAGTCCTTGCTACCATTTTTTGTGGTATCCATGACTTTGGTGGACCATTTGTGTCCCCTGGGGAGATCAAGACTATAGCTAGTTCTATCCTGGAAGGCCTGTTTCAGGCTAAGGTGATCCATAGTTCTAGGATCACTTACAACAGTTACATCAAAGAAATCCAGGATAGACCTGGAAATGACTTGATACAATGGTGGTCATATATGGATCCTGAGGTTGTTGGTAAGTTTTAATTTTATGGACTGACTATCCTTTTACTAATATTAATAAAATGCTAGTGACCTATCCAGAATCACTCTCTTTATTTGATTCTGTGAGTAATTACACTTTGGCTTGATAATTTATATAACCATGATACTCTGCAGCTACTTGATTCAATCTCAAATTCTCGCAAATCTATGCGAGATATCTTTGGCAAAGGAAACCCAAACTCTATGGACAAGGCTTATGGCCTATTTCAGGATCTAAAGGATAGGAACAGACTGGCCACTTTGCCAGAGTTTGTTATGGAGGCTCGGAACATGGTTGGTCTAAGAACCCCATTGACCCTAGATACCCTAGATTTTTGCCATGTGGTGGCAGATGGAAAGGTAAGATAATATTTTCTATCAAGAGCTATCTGATTTCACATTCTAATAGAAGAATTTCTTTGCCCATCCTTTCATTTTCTATGGGCTACTGGAGTTCTATGAGCAGCCCAACATTCTCATAGGTTTGAAGAAAGTAGGAGTTTTGGATGGTAACCAGCTGCCTATACCCATGGTAGCTTTTGTTATTACTTCAGTAAGTGATTTGCTATTAAATTGTGGGACTAATTTGAAGTTTAATATAGGCACTCTTCAATCACTACCAATTCCAGATCACAGGAACCCTCCAGTTTTCCAAAGATCACATGCTATCTACATGTTACCAACCCTTGCTTTCCCTTCTCCACCTGGCTCAGACATCAAGGGAAAGTAGCAGTGGTTATGAGAACTTTCAATCTCTCTGTTACACAGTTTTGGACATATTGAAATCCCATGAAGCCCTTTAGAAATCTTTTTCTTTCATTTCCTCTCATTTCTCTTTCTATGCTCTTTACTTTTCTTTGTAACCATGTAGTTCATGCAATACAGTAAACATGTTCACTATCATGATTGTACCCTCCCTCCCCTTCACCCATCATGATTGTACTCCCTCCCCTTCACTCATCATGATTCTACCCCCTCCCCCTCACCCATCATAATGCTGCCCCCTTCCCCTCCCCCATCATGATTCTACCCCCTCCCCTCCCCCATCATAATGCTACCCCCTCCCTCTCACCCATCATAATGTTACCCCCTCCCCCTCACCCATCATCTACCTAACCACCCCCCATCACGATTCTACCTACCCTCTCTCCCCCATCACGATTTTACTTCTCCCTCCCTCCCCCATCACAATTTTACTTCTCCCTCCTCTCCCGTCACGACTTTACCTCCCCCCTCCCCATCATGATTCCCCAAACTTGCTCCTCCGAGCTCCCAGCGCCGGCTCGTCGTCACCATGCACCACCAATTTCTTCACGTTGACTTGCACGCTGAGCGAGGGCCGTTGCAGTAGAGCGCGCCGAACGGGAAGTAGAGGAAGGCACAAAGGATCGTGCCTTCGAACGAGCCCATTCCGAGTGATCACCATCATGATGCAAGTTTGCAGCAGTTGCGCCAGAGGAGAGAACGGCGTCTTCGCGGGTGCTCAGCAAGAACGCCCCGTGTTCGGACGCGCCGTGCTTGTTCAATGGCGTTCATGTGCGAGGGTGCGTTGGGCGGAGGGGAAGGTGGAGGAAGAGGTGGTGTGGGGTGGTTCGTGGTAGGC
>JBBPQQ010000117.1:0-21330 GCA_038092595.1 Boletus subdepauperatus
ACGGCAGGGTGGGTGAGTGACGGCGGGGTGGTTGAGTGACGGCGCGAGGGGATGTTGGGGTGGCGAGGCGGCACAGAGGAGAGGCGAGGGCGAGGGCGAGGGTCGGCGATGCAGCGTGCGTGCCAGGGTGGGCAAGGCGGCGTGACGGCGCGACGGCGCGACGGCGGGGTGGTTGAGCGACAGCGCGAGAGGGACGTGAGGGCGAGGTGCCAGGCCAGGCGGCGCGTATGACAAGGTGGGCGAGACGGCGCGAAGAGGAGGAGAGGGTGTCGATGAGGGACGGATGAGGTCGTCGTCGCATGTAGAAGGACGAGGCGAGGCGCCGTCATCGTCCTGCCAGTGTGGAGGGAGGTAACAAGGGCGAGGGGGAGGCCGCGTCGTCGTCATCGCATACAGAGGGACGGGGCGGAGGCGAGGCGCCGTCCTCGTCGCGTGTAGACGGATGGTTGAGGTGGGTAAGGACGACGCGACCTCGTTGTTGCATTGTCGCGTCGTTGTCGTTGTCGTCGCGAGGTGGTGGTGGTCGCATCATCATCCTCATTGCGTGAGTGAGGACGAGGGTGAGGGTGAGGGCGAGGGCGCGTTGTCGTTCTTGTCGTCCTCACTGTGTAGAGGTCAGGCGACCGCGCTCGCATGTGTGGTGAGGGTATGCGGAGGGACGAGGCGAGGGCGAGGCGCCGTCGTCGTCGTCGAATGTCCTGTAGTGCGAGCCGCGACTTACCAAATCGGGTGTGAGAAAAGTGTATAGGAGATATATGCAACTTGCAAAAACATACCTGGAACACGACGGTGCAGCCCTCAGAACATATTTGTACATGAGGAATTGTTTTCTACAGTAACTAGGAAGTATTTTAGCTACTGTTCCTAGCAATGTAAGCTACCGAAACGCACAGAACACGAAATGTTTGTTGAAGCTGCAATGGAGCATTCAGTTCGGATTGAAAATTCTCCCATATCTGGCGGCAAAGTCAACTCGGAGCGGATTTCCCTACTACAGAGCGCTCGAAGTAGCAGGCACAGAAGGTAATATACTTCCTAGTTACAATATACAACTCTCCCTCACCTCCTATGATGCTCAGAGTGCTGGACTGTTGTGTTCCTGGTATGTTTTTGCAAGTCGCATATATCTCCTATACACTTTCTCACACCCAATTTGGTAAGTCGCAGCTCACAGCGCAGTAGTCAGTTCACTCTTACTAACACCTACAGGACAGAATTTCCCAAAAAGTCCATGTAATGGAGTTTCTGAACCTCCGGGCCGCCGGTTATGTCCGAACGCCCGCATGTGACCCTGGACATATCGGTCACACATCACGTCTGAGCTACGCTATCTCCAAGTCCCTACACCGTCAGCCCCTTGGACTGTCAGCCTCGTTTTCCTAGCCCCATATAAGGGTGCGTGCATTTCCCTTCTTCTCTCTCACTCTCTCTTCCTTCACAGTGCCTCTGTTACAGCTGTGCCCTCTATTGTTTGTCCCGCCTCGGAGGCCCTCCCTACTAGTACATTGTTGGCCTTGCTCACATTCCCTACATTTTTGCTGACCCCGCCTCGCCCGATGTGCACGTGCACAGCCCGCCCTCTTCCTCATTCCGGCTCGATGCGCACATGCCCCGCCCGCCGTCATCCTCCCCACGGTCCCCCTGCACAACCGCACAGATGTCCACAGACCCACGCGCGACGCCGACGGCCGTATTGCCTGCCCGATTACGGTGCGCGCACCTCGATGACGGTGAAACGTGTGCAGGAAGACACTGGTCCTGGATACCCCGGCATCGGCGAGGGCGGGCCTTCGTATTTACCTGCACAACAAGGTGGCATGGGCATTGCAGGGGATGAGGGGAATATGCACCCGGCCCACCACCTTCGTCTGCAGTGATGACATCGTCGGTGGTGACTTCTGTGGGTACCCCGGTTACCACGAGGTTGGCAGGAACACGCAGGCCACCCGTGTTGGTGCCTCCGCCAAGTAGCAAGGCGTTTTACAAGCCAGGTGAGCGGGAGCAGCGCGAGAGAGAATGAGAGAGGGGAGGGAGCAAGGGTATGTGTGTGGAGAGTATTGGATGGGGTACAACTGGGACGAACGTGGACGACGGAGTCCATTGTTGTTGGGTTCCTGGATGGGTCAAGATGCGACACAAAACAAATCGTGACCCATGCGTGACTCAACTGGCCCCTCTCTTTGCCCTTGCCTTCACCTTGTTGGACCACGATGTGGGTCAAACGCCCGCCACGTCCAACCGTGATGGCCCCTCAACAAGGTGAAACCGGTGTCCAGTTTCAAAGTGGACCATCTTCCGTGGATGTCCAAATTCATCCTGATTGCTCGTTGTGGCGTCGACCAATCCACCAAAAAGCGATCTACACATGTTTGGCCGAGGACTCGAAGAACGAAAAAAGAGGCGGAGGAAAATGGGTTCTCCAAAGAAAAGTGGAGGCGCACAAACAATCGTCAAGGTATGGGCCCGAACCTTTAAATCTTCTCATTGTCATCCAACTGGCCGATCTTATTTCATTTCACAAGGTTTCTCAGCGGTTACTCGGCCCTGCGATGTTCCCATTGGATAGACTGCTTGCAATCCTGGGTGCGTTGCTGGAGGAAAATGATTATGAGACACGACCACACGACCCTTGATTGAACTCCCAGGGGAATACACGGACATGGCGCTCTGAACGTATGCGTCCCGAGGTGGGCTCAAGTGGGGCTACTACTTTACATTTACCAGCGGTGTAACCACTATTCACAGATATTATATATTGTGACGCGTGTCATCCCGACGAGTCCACAGAGCCCCCTGACGACGCTGGGAGGGTGTGAGATGGCGAGGCGAGAGTCCAGGCGAGAGTGTCGAGGACGTCGAGAGGTCGCACAGACACGACAATCGGGTTAGACGGTGCTACGGGTGCACGAACCGAGTCGAGAGGTGACAAGGTCGCACCAGACGACGTCGACCACTGTTGTACTACCACTTAATGTGCACGCGGCCCTCAAAAGTCCATTGCGAAATACAATTTGCCTGGTACAAGATTCATACATGACGAGACGATGCACATCGAAAAGTAAAGGAAAAATGAGAGATATAGGAATACTAGAATGTGTGGTTGGCCTCCGTCAAAAACCTAGCCCAGGTAGCCTTCTCTGACCGCCCGTACTCGATGAATCGATCTTGCAGCTTCTTGTTCTCCCGGCACTCCCAAGTCATCCGTGTTCTCCTGAAGGCTCGTGGTGAGTATGGCATGCCGAAATACTCCTCGAACATCGTGCGCAGGATGCTTTGACGCCCAGGAAGGCGTGTAAGTCGGATAAACTGGGCAATGTCGCAGACATGGAAGTTGTTGGGCCATATTTGAACATCTTCAACGCTGATTGGATTGTTGAGCGATTCACCACGAGAACGAATGCATGCATTGCTTCTCCACTTGATGATCGGCTGTGGAGGCAGGGAAGGGGCGTGATTGGTGTCCAAGTCGGAACCTGTCAAGAAAATTACTGATGGTGAGCGCCGATGTTCCTTGCTCGCTGTGGGAATGTGTAGAGGACGAGGGTGAGCTGGTGCCAGGCCTACTTGAACCATGACTGGACTTGGCGGCGCAGCCCTCACATCCGAGTCATCTGGTTCCGAATCTGTGAGTGAGATCACCGATTCCGCTGATGGTGAGTGCTGACGTCTGTTGCTCCTTGCATCCAAGTCGTCTGGTTCCGAATCTGTGAGCGAGATCACCGATTCTGCCGATGGTGAGCGCTGACGTCTGTTGCTCCTCGTATCCAAGTTGTCCAGTTCTGAATCTGTGAGCGAGATCACTGACGCCACTGATGGTGAGCGCTGACATCCCTTGCTCCTCACATCATCCCATTCAGACTCGGAGTCTGTGAGTGAGATCACTGATGCCGAGCGATCCGTGCGAGTCACAAATGTACGCAGCAGTCCGAGTCTGGGGAGCGAAGGTTGGGAGTACTGTTGACACTGTTGGGAACCGATTGATATAGATGGTGACCAACTCGCCTGAATTGTGCCGGTTGCACGGAGCAGGGGATGATTGCGACCAATGGAAATTGATGGTGCGGGATGGCGAGATCGTTGCATCTCCAAGTCACCCGCCCATGCCAGTGGGAGTGAGCGACTCCTCCAGGAGGGCCCGGGATATTGCTGATGTGCGAAGC
Organism: Boletus subdepauperatus; assembly: GCA_038092595.1. Taxonomy (NCBI): domain Eukaryota; kingdom Fungi; phylum Basidiomycota; class Agaricomycetes; order Boletales; family Boletaceae; genus Boletus; species Boletus subdepauperatus. The sequence continues at coordinate 4,161 of JBBPQQ010000117.1, forward strand.
TAACAAAGAGCTAATTAGTTGGATGAAGCACACCTGCAAAGAGATCACTCACCATTCATGTCATGTGTAGCCATCACGGTCGTGCAGGATGAGTGGACTATAAATTTATATCAGTTGTGCCCGCCATGCCCGCCGTATCGGAAGCCAGGCTGCCATCATACCTGATAGAGAGGTTGTATCGCACACGACGAAGCTGGAGCCTGGAAGGGTGGCGGGTGCTGGCACACAAACACTTGAGCTTGATATCGACGATAGGTACTTGCGATGTTTAAATAGCCCAGCACAACCTCTGGCACTACGCATTCCAACCTGCCTTTTTTTGGAAATGTTCTCTCTGCGATGGTGTCATATCATACCAATGATGTCATAATCCCAGGCATTGCCTTCCTTATCTAGTGCATCCATCACGGTGTCACGGTCAGCCTCCAGGGCACCTCAAGGTAGTATATAAGTTGTGCATTTTCTCCTCATTCGTCTCTTTTATCTTCCATCCAGGGCCCACCCTCACTCTCCTGCTGTGGCTGCACTTGCTAGTACTATGCATGCCCAATGCCACCACCTGCGCTCTGACGCCCACCGCCTGCGCTCCGACACCCACTGCCTGCGCTCCGACACCCGCCGCCCGCCCATCGGTTACCGCCTGCCACCCAAGTGACGTCCACAATGTATGTCTTTCACTCAGGTATGTTTCACCTTCTTTTCATGAGACTAGCTAGTATTGACCACCCACAATCCATCAGTTGACCTTCATCACACTCACAAGTGCTGGCATGGAATCACTTCATGCCTTGCTCCACTCTTTTTAGACTCCAATATCCCAGCTCTCACATTCCTGATGCCCTATATCCCCCCTCTGTATCCTGAAACACGGCGTTGTGCCGTGGGCAGGGAGGATGTCCCACTTTCTTTTGTTCAGGCATCCACACCAAATGTCGGACGGCCATACTATGCGGTAAGCCCTCTCAAATCTTCAAAGCCATCCCCTCCAAGCCACCATCTGACCACCCGCAGTGTAAGACTCACAAATGGTTTCGGTGGGCTGATGGCCTTGGCCGCAGTCCAAAAGCGTCTCCGACTGCGACACAATCTGGTGAGCACTCTCTGCGCCGCGCAAAGTATTGCACAGCCATTGACTATTCTCCGAAAGCTACTCTCCCCGGGCCTCAAGCGGAGCCTAGCGTCCCTGAGCAAGCAGCCACAGGCACCTCAAAAGTGACATGCGCCCATTGCACATGTCAGATTGTCCGTGTTGCCCAGTTTTGCCAACGTCGTATGTGCCGCAAGCATTGCCGATCGCAAGGTGATGTACCTACGATGGACATCACGATTCTCTTTCTGCGCAGCCATCGTCAAGCCCGCTGCTGCCCACTCCATCTTTGTTAGATCCATCGTCACACCGATCACATTCAGCACCGGTCACGCAAAACAATTCAAGTTTAGATGCTGCCACAGAGTCGTCAACGCTCCTCTCCTTGGGCCGGAAATCTCCGTCGCTGTCTCAGATTGACCCTTCCCTTCTCTTGGACTCTAGGCTTCCGTCCTTGCCTTCGAGATCTCTCCCCGATGCACCCCCTCCACCTCCCTCACTGCCCGCTCCCCTTCCCCTTCCATCGGTGACTTCGGCAGTCACCTCCAAGTTCTCAGGGAATCCTCGTTATAAGTCCCACCTGAGGTCCTACGTGGCCGAGCACATTGCAGCAACTCTTAGGCGCACAGAACTGAAGCGAAAGAATGATGCTGAACAAGCTAAGCATCGCAAGCTTGCAATGGAATACATTGTAGCTTTTAGTTTTCCCCAGGTGAGCTTCGTTCAGCTCTCACCTCTGAGTCTGTTCTGACCATCCACTTGATCGTGTTGTAGGATAATGCAGAGCCCACATCCACGAACTTTCAAGGATTTCCCTTTCCATACTTCAGGCTCACCAAAGATGTCCTTGTAGAGCTTGAGCTTGCACACCATGACGATGACCTCCCTGGCCCAGTACACTACTTCAATGCCGAGCTTGACTTTTGGGTCAAGATGAAGGTGGACAGCACGATTGTCATTGCTTCTCCAGGACAGCAATTGTTCTTCAAGGCCGTCGACGTGAAGTCATACCCTGCCTTCGATCGCTTATATGGCCGCGCTGCCTCCTTGCGGCAAGGATCGGAGGAAAATTTCCGTACGACGCTTGTTCCGGAGCGCCGACAATTCAAGCGCCAGCTGCTCAACACTGAGGTACATCGTCATCGCACCTCGCACCCTCAGCCTCGCTTGCAGCCTCAGGAATACGAGGTTATTGACCTGTCTGCATGTTCTGACTCGGACACCGACTCGGAAGACCGTGACGACGCATCTACTGTGGTCGGAGGTCTGACCCCCCAATACCACTCACACAAAGCGAACTCTCTGATCCCTGGGCCTTTACGACTAGTCGCAGATCCGAGGCACACTCCGCACTGCGATGGTAGGTAGTCAAATTGTCGCAATGGTTGCCGTTGGAATGCTGACAGCATGCGGCACAGGTGTATTATCAGACGAAGATAATGACACACTACCTACTCTACCTACTATCCATCCTATCCAGCAGGCGCATGCACGCCTTATTCCAGGCATCTCCCCACAAGGTGCCAAGTTTCCCTCAAGTTTTTATGCTGTCGATATCCACCACTCTTTCTCCTTTGAGCGGCAAGGCAACCTTACATTGGAGATGCAATTCCAGGACTTCTTCGACATCCCCTTCAAGTCATCTACGTACTATGATCATAAGATGCGATGGTTGCAAGCACCAAGAGATGCCCGTGACCGCACTCTCGCAGCTGGGTATGAGCAAGATGGTATGTACTCCAAGTTTATGGCTGCATACCCAGCCAAGGATGCCGAGTTGAAAGCAGCGAAACGAAAGATGTGCGCTGCGGCAAAAAAGCAGTAGTTTCCTGTCCATGTCATAGTTTCCTGTCCATGTCATAGTTTTCCTGTCCATGTCGTAGCTTTATTCCCATTTTCCATTTTACTCATTTGCTGGACTTGAGGTCAGTGCCCAAGCTGAGTGGCGAGTGCACCAGATCATATCCAGCCTTTGAATCCTCCCTTACCTAGGGAAGTCCTATCATCCCAATCACTGGCACGCTCCCGCCGGCGGGCCCTATGCAAACGACCACCCCCCCAGACACAAACGGTCACCCCCGTACATGAATGGTCTCCGCACGGCCCCACCAAATGTACAAGCACCTGGGAGTGTGAGTTCAAGCATCTCAGCCCATCCCAGTCTTGGCTTGTCATTGACTCGGACTAACACGTTTGGGCAATTGAGAACCACTATCAACCAGGATATACAATGGTCAGTCACTCCACCTACTCCCGTCCCCCTCCCTCAGTGGCTCTCCCTGCAGTCTGCCCAATAACGCAATGTACACGCACCCCAATAAAACACCCAGTATACCAACAAAATACCCACTGTGCAAACGAAAGCAAAAATGAACCTTGCCCTCTCTCTAGAAGTCCCATCCTTTGCCCATCCTTTGCCTGCATCTACCATGCAGTGAAATACTCACCGCAAGGCAGCCGAATCATCACAGCCGCTAGAAAGATACCATCGCGTTTTGGGACACGTCAACACGTGCTGAGCTCGGCCCCATCAAACACACTCAACCTGTACGTTCGATTGCACTCTCACCAGACAACCGGTTTCTCACAACTGGTGGAGAAGACGGGAAAATCACCCACTGTAGTCTTTCTCACATTACTGTCAGTATTGTGTTCCTTTGGATCACGGCGCACCTCAACAACTTTCTTGCTCAGCCCATCTTTACAAATAGGATTCAATCCCTACCTCTCGTCTGTATCCCACTTTCCAGGAATCCGACAATCAGATTGATGACGCTGCACTCGATTCATGGAAGCACAGTCAACTCGAGGACGCAGACACGTTATTGACCGCAGCGATTTCGGGCGAGTGGATGACGGCAGAAAAATCGCAACAATGGCAGGACAGGGTGTCTACTTCCTCACAGTGTCGAAGGACGGTAGATGGATCCCGGCGGGGACAGCCGGTGGGGTGTTTCAGTGGGATGCAAGCATATTCGAAGAAGGCTTCGGGCGCAAGGAGTCAGATGGGCACACCATCACTGGCGTCGATTCCTCACCCGACCCGACTCGACTCGCCACGGCACTGCGGGACCACACAACTATCACCTGGGACCTCACAACTTGCAAAAAAAGTACAAACGCTTGACCATGACGGTTCCATGATAGCAGCGAAATACTCGCTGTAAGGTGATCAAGTTGCAACAGCCACCTGTGAATCCTGACTAGGCTAGTAATTGTACTATTCCCAGCCCGAGACTGACCTGCACTTTCATCAGACTCGGCTCTCTCTCCCGATGGTCCCTCCTTCCGCATTGCCAGCGCACCAATCCTGGACGGACGCAACACCCTCCACAACCCCAATCAGCTACGTGATCATGTTCGGATACCCCTTTGGTAAGTATTCTGTCACCGTCGAGTACTTTAAATCGCTCGGTGTGGCCGCAGGACCTGAACCCAACACAGAGATTGTCAACTGCATCAGCAAATCCCCAAATAGCCTTATGGCACCTTCATCTTTCAAGGTGCTTTGCGACCGCTTTCATGTACGTTCAGCTAGTGTACTTTAGCACAGAATCGTTTCAATGTGAAGTCGGGCGAGCACGTCAGATTTTATCTGTCTATGTACACGAAGAGACATATGTACAACACCGTGACAGTACAAGACATATCAACGCCCAAATAGTCAAAGACCCACGTGGATGAATGGAAGCCATGTGGAGAACAACGCTTTAGCTCGAAAACGACCAACGGCTTCACGCAGCACTCGTGCGGCCTCCCAAGAATCTGGCCTTGTGGCTTTAGCTATAGAGATAATGACACTACTAGTACCGACTATTGTGTACTATCAAGTATCGTATACAAGAGGCCAGTTACCAGGGCAATGTCCCTGTGCCTCCAACTTGGCCTTTGTGATGCGGTTGCGGCGCAATATCATCTGGTCCAAAAAGAAATCATACTTATCGACAAGCATCTCCCGGCAAATCGCATGATAACCTCCGAGCCAGACATTGGTCTGCTCCGCTATTGATGAATTGAAAAACCATCCTTTGCCGTCGATGCCCAAAAGTTCTGGAAATGCAGCGGGATTGCAGTGCTCCTGACAGAAGGTATGGCTTTCTTTATGTTTGGACTTGAAGTGGAACACATCAACAGAGAGGCCAACATCTTTGAAGAAGGGGTCGTCCTTGACATGTTGAGCAAGGCTGCAGTTGTTGTCGAAGATGACGTGGTTGGGTTTGAGCAGATCGATATGGAAAATCCGCTTGAGAAAATCCTGGAGGGGTAGCAGTAAGTATGTGCACAACGTTCGGAATAATTCCAACAAACCGTGACACTTGCTATTCCCTCAGCGCTGAACATGGTGTCGTGGCCAAGAATTATCCCACAGGGCGCGATGACAATTTGCTCATTGTGAGTGCATGAGTGGGTGAACTTGGCACGAATCTTTGCCGGATGTGGCACTTGAGGTGTTGTGGATGTTGGATTATCGAAACTGCGCTGCTGCTCATCGGCACTATCCACTGCAAAGGACTCATCTGCATTCTCTGCCGATGCAAGCTGAGCAAGAGCACGGTCCTGTGTAGGGCGAGAATGGTGCGTGTTCTGAGCACGCTGTAGGCGGCCCTGGAGCTGGAATTGAGATTGGCCACGTTCGCGGTGAATGCGTTCGATTTCTTGGTGTTGAGGGTCATCGCACATAAGCTGGTCACAGACTGTTTGCCGGTTGCATCCAACGACTGCACATATCTCTTCAAGATGGGTATGCATGCGGCAGAAGCGATCTTTGCCACCGCTGAGTGGAATCTTGCAGTTGTAGACGCTGCAACAAGGGTGACCGATGCATACCCCGTCGGTAACAACAGCCGAGGTTTTTCCATCAACTGCAACACATACATTTGCATCAGTGGGAGGTATAACGTGTTCGTCATGCGAGCCTACCTTCACCACCGGGCCCGACATACCATCGGGTGCACTTGTTACAGAAATGGGAGATTTCGGCTTGACCATCGATGCGCACGCGCTGATTGCGTGCTTGAACAAGTTCTGTGAAGCGTGCATGTTGGGAACCAGTGTGGCTGACCACGAGGAACTCGTCACGGTCCAAGGCATCTTCGAGGAGCGAGTGTAGGATGAATGCATCCCAGACATGATCAGATGAGACGGTGAAGCCGACCGGCCACCCTGAAGGGGGGACCTTTGACTGGGAAAGGGAGCGGTTGTAGATGTTAGCGCAGGATGAAGCAGAAACCCTGGGGCGGGGGTGTTACTACGCATACCATACTAGTGACAGAGCGTACCAAGTGTCCATCAATGACATCCACATCTCGACGACTTGCCGCTCGACAAACTGATGTTCCCCGACTTGCAGAACATCTGGTACACGACCGTAGTAGATCCGTTGGCCGTTGATTACCTTGAAATTGTGGTGGTAGTTGACATGGCAGGCTGGAAATGCAAACGAAGTTGCAAATGTTAATAGAGTAGCGGGGACAATTTCGACGCAGCCTCACCTTCACACATGAGATGCACGGAGTATACCGGGATTGCACCATCGGCGAGCATGTACAGAACACACCGTCGCTGCTCAGCACGCGTCATGCAAAGCCGTTTGAGGGTACACTGACAGGTGGGTGTCAAACAAAATTGCAAGGGTGGATACAATGTATGCAGAGCTAAGAAACGAACAGTCAACGAGAGCCTACAAGCGCAAAGTCAACATACTAAATCCTGAGTGCAGCCCATGGTGTTCGAAAACCGCTGGCTGTGCTTGCAGGATCGCATCGCCGAGACAGTTTGGGGTGCTCGCCTGCCAAACGATGTCCTTGAACAACCTCCAACAGTCTTGTACTGCAACGGGAGGAATCTTGCATGCCGATGCAATGAATCGCGCTGCAGATGGGGGAAGGATGACGGGAGGTACAGTCAGCGGTTGCTTGGAAGGTAGGATCAGAACGAGGTCGTCCTTTATCAAGGACGTGATGGCGAAGAAGAGAAAGACTTGGTCGACGTGGATACCATGGAGGGAGGGGTTGCTGGCAACAACCGAGGCAAGGTGTGCGGGGTCCATCAGAGAGAGACGTGCGGGATAGACGCTGGTACTTATCGTCCCTGCAGAGGTGGTGGCTGACTGGTGGCTGGCGTCACAGCAGAGGCGGCGGCTGACTAGGGGCTGACTGGTGGCTGGTTGGTGTGGTGTGTCACACATGTGTGACAGGTGTGTCAGAGTGGGCGGACACTGTTTGGGCGTTCGGACGTTCAGACGTTCGGAAACTACATTTCCTGGGCGTCCTCGGATTTCCAGCACCACTGACGACGATGGCGCCTCGCGCTTGTTTTAACCCATGCCAATGCTGTCGAGTCAACATGCCCGCCCAAAACGGCGCTGTCACCACGACACACACGCCCACGTCGCTTCATCCTCACCTCCACACAACAAGGACAACAAGGACAACAAGGATGCATCAATGCCCCCTCGCCCTCGCCCTCTCCTTCATCCTCACCTACGCGACCACCGCAGCGGCGACAACGACAACAACGTGTCGTCCTCACCCACCTCGCCCGTCCCTCCACACGCGATGATGATGGCACCTCGCCCTCTCATCATCCTCTCCTCACCACCCCAACATCCCCTCACACGTCGTTGCTCACCCATCCCGCCGTTGCACGAGCGCGTACGCTCTCGTGCTGCCTCGCCCTGGCCCTCTCCTCTCCTCCATGCCATCTCCCCCGCCTCGCCTCGTACCTCGCCCTCACGTCCCTCTCACGCCGTCGCTCGCCCATCCCCCTCTTGCCATCTCGCCCACCCTAGGCGTGCGCTGCCACCACACCGACTCTCGCCCTCACATTCCCCTCGCGCCACCCATATACCCCGCCCTCTCCTCCCTCTCGCGCCGTCACTCATCCATCCCGCTGGACGGGCACAAGCCGCCTCACCCTCTCCTCCTTCGTGCCGTCTCGCCCACCCTGGTACCCGCGCCGCCTCACATGGCACCCTCACCCTCACATCCCTCATTGCGCCATCGCTCACCCACCCCACCAACGCAAGAGCACCCGCGCCCTCGTGCCGCCTCGCCATCCTGACAACCCCTCGTGCCACTCGCAGACCCGCCCGCCCACATCGCCATCTCACGAGCGTACTGCCGGCTCGCACATACACTGTCATTAGTGAGTCACCCGTTTACCCTCACCCGCTCGCACCCATGGGTGGCTCCAATTTCACATGCGCGCGACCGCGTGCGCCTAGTCACACACACATACCACCTACGTGTGCTCCCCTCGACCTGCGCTCATTTTTGCTTGCATTTCCACATGCGTGCGAGTATGAACACTTCTTTCCCACCTTTGTACCCTATAGTATTGTAACAAATGAATTATATTTTGTAAACAAAATCGCCATGACCATCTCGAGATGGTCGGGAGAGGGTCTGGAGATGGTTCAGAACACCGAAAACGCATGCTAGAAGCATCCATAAATCACACTGGACAAATAAGGAAACTGACTGGAAATAGCCAATGTGGATGGAGGACCTCTCAGGCCCATTTCAGCTCGACAAAGAACCCCACCTGAAAGGGTCTAAAAGGTCCAAGGAACTGGTGCCTATGGTGTTTCTGTTGCTGCTGTTGCTGCTGGGTATTATTAGTCTGGTTACCAGACAGCTTACTTCCAGGCTTCCCGGTAAGTTTCCAACAGTTCTCCGTCGTGTGCAAAGAGCCGTGACAGATCTTGCAGCAGGTGGATGGGTTGACCTTTTTAATGGTCTGGCCCTTGGAGGAGGAGGCAGGAGTGATGCAGTTAGCAAGGGGTGCTTTGTCATTGCGACTCAGCTAGGATCATGGGGATTAGCTTGGCAGGTGTGAATTCTGTTGTGCCAATCGTATGGACTGCAGTGGTGACAAGGCTGGTGTAGCCGTCCCCTAAGCCAGTGCAAAGCAACATGGCCTGGAGGTTTTCGGGGAGAACCAGGCCCACTCCGGATAGCCAGGCAAACAACTCGACAAGATGGGCAATCTCAGCCGATGAATCTCCACCTCCCAGGCACCAGTTGACAATATCCCTAAAAAGGTAGAATTGAGTGGTAGGTCCGGTCGTTGCGTAAAGGGTCGCTAAATTAGCGAGGGTGTGGAGAGCAAGAGATATGATGGGAGCCTCGTAGGTGAGGACAACTGCCATACAAAGGTCTTCCTTCATGTAGAGGGAGATGACGCTGACTGCTTGGTAGTCCAAGTCAAGCCAGGCCTTTTGGTCAGGTCCCATGACAGGTGGGCAAGTGGATGCGCCAGATGCGATCCTCCAAACCTTGAGGGTCATCAGGAACGACTGGATGGTTGCCAACCAGGCATGGTAGTTGGAGGTTCCCTCCAACGTGTGAATGTTCTTTGAAACGCTGCTGCCAGCATCTTTGGAAGAAGACATGTTTCAACTATAAAAAACCAAGAATAAGATCAGTAACGTCCAGATCAAATGCCATGAATGAACTGATAGGAACAAAAGGAGAAAAAACCAGAGCATAAAAGGGATTAGGAGTTTGGTCCACAGTATGTCACTTAGAATACCAGAATCCATTCCATATTAGCTTGACCCACTCTGGCTACCAGAGTCATCTGAGTCATCACGATAGGTATTGGGTTCTGGATTACCTTTCTCTTGTTCCTCTAACTCAATGAAAAGCAGATTGGGAAAGAAATGTGGGTTGCCCACATCTAACCCGCTTTCATTGAAATCAAAGGTATCATGTGAAAAGTAGGGTAAGTCCAAATTGCAAGAGACATAGTTCAGTTCGAAAAAAGTACTAAGAAAGTTTAAATGGAGCGCTGCGAGGGACAGCAGGATGTCACATGTGTATTAACCTCCTAAGGACACCAGGAGGGGCCAAACATCAGGCACACTTTGCCTGAGGATCTGAGGAATCGCATGGACCAGGGTTACCCATGTGTCCATTTGACCCTTGCAGGCCGTCCTCAGATCTTTCACATTTCAGAGATGGGTGAGCCACCTCTAGTTTGGCCTCTTCTCCCAAGGTAGCATCCCTGAAAATGTCAGACAAGTCAGAGAGGGGTGGTCCACCTCCGCCGCTGCTTGTTGTTACGCTTCTCCTGAATAAAGCAGGAGTGCTGCAACCGCTACTGCCTATAGAAGGCAGGAGATCTAGGATGATCTCATCAGCTTCCTTGAGGTCAACCTCGAGTTCTACTATCCTCTCCAAAAGAGGATCCTTTGCGTGTCCTTTAATAAATGCTAAGTACTTGTCGTTTTTCTTATGCCAAGCGGACCTCCACATGAAGTTGATGCACTTGTTCCACTCGGAAATCCAAGGGACTTCCCAGTGTTGGCAATACCACAGGGACTCTTCCCAGGCCATGACTGCAAGGGGGTCAACCCCCATGATGTCTAGCTCATGGTCTGGTACTACAATGGTTTCTATTGCAATGAGTGCATCTTCGTGCGGGAAAGAAGGAAAATAAACCCCTAAATACTGCTGCTCCACGGAAAGAATCTCGTCCCCTTGAAAATGCAAAAACGAATTACGTTGGTCCGAACCAGGAAAACAAAAGCCATTGTTCTCCAACACTGAGCACAATTCCTCACCCTCGTAGGTGTAGAGGAGGATTGCATGGCCCTCAGGTTGTGGTGGCAACCTGAGGCCCGCTGGGTCTACAGTGTGCACAACAGCACACTGCCCAGTGTAATCTGCATTGGTAATGGGGTACCTCGCGTTCTGCCAAGGGTTCCACCATGGCGCATGGCGGTGCACATGGGGGAGGTCTTGGATAGGGTTGACCCAATGGTCGTGCTCTAGCCAGTTGACATCTTGGAGGCAGGTAATCATGTTGTACCCTGGATAGAACTTGGCAGCCATCATGTATCCCTATCAGACTGTTAGCCCTCGTCGGAGGTGGTGTAGGGGGAGACTGGTTGCTTCCAAGTACTCCGCCACCTCATCATTGATAACCTGGATCACCGATTGGGATCTCGGGATATAGGGCTGCACTGAGGGCGGCATGGACCTCAGTATCTGGAATTCGAATTTGATTAGCACACAAAGGTGCACTATCAACAAGGGGATCCCAGATTACCCCTTCAGGGTTCTTGGGTTCTCTCCATACTCCAAATGGTAAACCAAATGGTTGTACATTAATAACTGGTTGATTTGGCACTACCCCCCTAGGGAGGTGGGTGTGTGCAGCCTCCATACATTGCGCAGGGTCTGCAATGACCTGGATGCAATAAGGAGGTGGAGCAGGACAGACTTCATCCCCATCCGCATTTGGAGGACCAATAGTGGGAGTATGATAGTCGAAAAGAATATCCTCCACATATAAATCACGACAACTTACTTGGTAATCCAGAGGTAAGTCTTCGCAAATTTGGGTTCTGTGATTCAAAGAAGTGGGGATCACCTGGTAAGCCAAGGTGTGTAATGCGTCAGTTGTCCTGATTTGCACACCTATGTGATGCCTTGTAGGGTTCATCACATAGCGAATAAAAATAATGTATGTCTCGCTGATTAGGATCAGTGCAAAGCTCCTGGTATACCAAGGATTTCCTAGCACTAAAGATCCTACAAGGGCGAGCAAGGTTAGACACACATAAAACATTGCATGACTTAACACAAATACAACGCTTGAGCCTGAGAAGATGTTCGGCATCCTATTGAACGTCACAAAGACAATTCAACAGTTCACTTTGTGTCACAAAGACAAATTTGGCAATGGCAGACAAAACACCAACACTTAGGGCTCATAACCTATCAAAAGTGAAGTGCCAGACAGCGCCTTACACTCTTGTAATCGAGGGTACTGTGTGGTAACCACGAGCAGTACTGACAGAGGAAGACTGGTCAGGTAAGGGGAACTTACTTGACACGCAAGCATTGTGGGTTGAGAGAAGAGCGTGAGCGGTAGACCATTATATTTAGGAGGGATAAGCCACTCCTTATATATGGTGTCTGTGTGTGCACAGACCATGTACGTATATGGTAATTACCATATGTAGACGCTCTAATCAAGAGATAAAAGATAAAAGGGAGTTCTGCTATAGGCTCCCAATAATAGCTTATCTATGATGTCATAGATAAGGAGATAAGAAGATAAGGTACATAATCATAATATCATCATGATTATGTAAGATGTCTAGACCCAGCTGTAATAGAAGAGCAGAAGTAGAACGGGCTAGACTTAGTGTCTTATCTAATGTAATCTCAATAGGAATCTACCCTTCAAAAAGGTGCTGTTAGGATGGCTCGAACTTGGAGCACTTCACAAAAAGATACAACACTTACCCCTTGTGGCACAAGGCCCTAAATATGGTTGTGCAGCCCCACATATATGAATAGTTTCCACCACTTCCTTAGCCAGACTCGATGGAAATCTCGCTCACTCGCCTCATTGTGCGCCATCCCGACAAAGTATGATATTATCATCAGACTGTGGACCTACACTTTCCACAAACTCCTCGAGACTTGCTGTCCTTCAACATTCTAGTTCAGATACCCTAACAACCTCAAGAGGTGCAGAGTTGTTTCCGGCATTCCGGCATTGTGTGACGACTTGTGACACACCACAAAAAAAACCATGAACACTAGGTACAAGCCAACATGCTCCCGCAGAAACTCTCCGCTGCTTCAACATCTTCATTCTTCAACAAAAAAAATTGTATGTACTTGTAGCTAGGACCCTAACCTATCTCCATGTGTAAAAATTATATCAAAAGTCATTGTACTTGGTGAGTTACTATCATTACACCGGTAGTGCAAACTGACTTTGCAATGCAAAACTTTTGAAACACAAGACCTAAATCATTCTCGTCTCTCTACCACCTTGAAAAAATTATACAAGGTGGCTGTCTAAGTACTCTAAGCAGGGACAAAAACTTGGAGGGGGTCACATTGCTCGTCCGCCCATAATCCAACAAAAGGCTGCATGATGTCGATCTGCACTGGTCATATGACCCCCAGATCCAAGAGATCCTGCTTATTAACTGACAAAGTAAGGCCTGGGAATTAATAGTTAGCATGTGAACAGCTCCTCCACCAAGTATTAGCATGAAATACGCACTGGATGAAGTTGTAGAATGAGTTATTTGGTTGCAAGAGGAGAGAGATTGTCATGCTGGAGGACGCTCGTGACAAAATTCAATCTCCTTCTCAGCAGAGGATGCCGAACATGTCAGACTGCACAGCGACCACATCGAGAGCCTCAACTCGAAGTTTCAATGGCACAGCACCCATCTCAGCGACAGAGAAGGTTAGAAGCTGAAACAGCACTTGAAGCAAAACTCACCCAAGCCTATGATGCGCTCGACAATGGCTCTTGCAAGACTATTAGAGTTGCAGCAAAGCAATTCGAAGTGTCTTACCACACTCTCCGTCAACACTACAAGAAGCTCACTGTTCCACAAAGCCATGCCAACAAGAATCAACAGCTACTTACTGATGCGCAAGAGGAGATGATGTGCCAGTGGATCAAGTACATGGCTCTGATAGGTCATCCCTTCTCCCATCGAAGCCTCCAGATGAAGGCTGGCGAGCTCACCGAGAAGCTGAAAGAAAAGGCAAAGGAAACTGGCACAGTTCTGATGGCGAGTCGGAAATGGATGAAAGACTTTCTTGCACATCACCCCGATATAAACCCTGGGCGTCCCACTGGACTCGATCCGAAGCGTGCCCGGATGTTCAATTTCACTGTTGTTAACCACCACTTCAAACTCCTTGATGACTTCTTGAAAGCGCATGACATACCCTGGGAGAATGTCTATCACATGGACAAGAAAGGGGTTCACCTTGGCGGAGGAAGGAAAGGTGATAATATGAAGTATCTTTATGCCCGGTCTTCGAAGGTTCAGATTAAGATATAAAGTGCGAGATTGGAGCTTGTCACCGTCATTGAATGTGTTTGTGCAGATGGTTTGAATTTGCGACCCAGTATTGTGTTCTCTGGAAAGGATGTGCTTAGGGAAGAATACTTCGAAGAAGAAGATATTCTGTGAGTGCATACCTGCTATTAGAGTGATGTTGTTGTTTTCTAATAGCTATTGTGCCGCAGAGTTGCCTTGTTGCCAAAAGGATGGACAAGCGACTTTATCGGAACTCAGTGGTTCACAAAAAGCTTTGTTCCTCAAGCATCTGCGCGTAATACATCAGGAAGGCCTATCCTCTTGATATATGATGGCCACAAGTCACACGAGACGATTGCTCTGCGTGAGGCAGCTGAACAACACAACATTCACCTGTTTTGTCTTCCCCCACATATGACTCATCGACTTCAGCCACTTGACGTGGGGTGCTTTGGTCCTTTGCAGCATGCATGGCAAACACGATGCGCCATTGTAATGGAGGAAACTGGAGAGGGGATTAGTAAGAAAAATTTCATCCGTGAATATATGATCATACAGGAGGAAGCATTCAAGGAGGAGACCATTCGAAAGGCCTGGAAAAACAGTGGAATCAACCCACTAAATCCAGGGATATTCATGGAGGAGGACTACGCACCGAGCTATAACACCTCAATGAATCTCCACCTTCCTGAGACATATCCCGTCGATGAACCCCCTTCTGATGCAATCGATTTGCCCTCCGACGACCCTGCATACGAGCCTACAATGGAGTCCAGGTCCGATTCCTCTGACATGCAGTCAGATTCGGATTCAGAGAGCTCCAAGACAGAAGGGCATGGCACGAGACAGATTCTCACTCTGCTGTCAAATGGAAATAGAGTGGCACCGGCCAACGAACCTCATCCAATCCCCTCAATGTTAGCTAGCCCTGCATTTTGTCCAGGCCATCTTCAGAACGAATCCCCACTGGCGGGCCCATCTTCTGGTACCCAAACACCTGCTTCTAGATGCTTGACTACCCACTTCACAAGTCATCGAAAAACATGTTCTCAATCTAGGGCCATACTATCTCGTTCTGCCACCCCAGTATCTTGTTCAACCACGCCACGACCATTGTTGACTACAGAACAACTAAAGATGGCCGAGGAACGAATCAGCAAATTGGAGGAAGAAAATCATATCCTAAGGGGAATGAAAGAGGCAGCCGAAACCCACTGTTACTTTTCCGGCCAAATGGTTACAAGTTTACAGAAACGGCTTGAGGCAAAGGAGGGAGACCAAGGGAAACGACAACGTGCTCATAAGATAAATACCAGCACTCGGGTTCTAACATCAGTGGAAGGCCAGGAAGAGTTGCAACAACTCCGAGAGCAGGAAGAGCTGAAGAGGCAAAAGGAGAAGGAGATGAGAGCCAAGAAAGCAGCGGGGGAACAAGCATGACAGGATCGTAGGGCAGATCCTGGTCACATCTTCGCCGGCACCTTATCAAAGGCAAGAAGAAGGATGAACTTGAAGACTTGGCTGTTGCCCTTGCCCTACTGGAGATGGGCAAGAAGGAAGAACTCTTCGCTCGAATCACTGAGCACTTCAAAAAGTATCCACAGCTAAAACTTGAAAACCACTTCAAGGACCTTTTCCCCTCTCAGGCCATATGATCACAAAAATGCCTCCGCACAGGTGACAACAATGACTTGGATTCTGGACCATCAAGAAGCCAACAGCACATCAGTATTGATGTGTCGATGGGGCCAATGGGTGATCCTAGTGATTTCTTCACTTATTCGCATGCTGTCATATCCATGCCCGATCCTCCGATTTGGTCCGCACCCGTTCCCGACCCAACCCCAATCCATACCGAGTACCTCCATCGGACTTTGCCTCGGACCTATACCGTTCTCCGTATCGGACCTCCACTTTCACTGCCTCCTTCTGTTCCTATGCTTTATCTCCTTTTAGTTAGTTTCACTCTCCATTGCATACCTACGACCCTTCATCGTTACTACGTTATCCCACATGTCTCCCTTTGTCACCATTCCTCCTCCATATGCCTTCTCCATTCTCCGTCCTTTACCCACATGCACTTCGTACCTTCCCACATGCTTCTCCATACTTACATCCGACCCCCGATCCGAACGTCATAGTATATAAGCCCTCTGTACTCCGCCTTTGTACTTCAGTTCGTATATCAACTAAGTCTCCCATCCTCTCACTCGAAGTCCTCCTTCGTGCCTCCGCTTCCCTCCGTACCTCTGCACCTCCGTCCCTCTGAAATCAAGGACAACGACCTCGGCAAGGGCGTGACACATAAGTCTACGCCAAGTCCTGACTTGGTCCCCACTTTCGTATCTCCGTCGGACCTCCGGTCCACCTCTGTAACTAATCTCTATCTCCCTACCATCTCCTCCGTCAGACTTGAGCCCGGAGGACCCAGACTTGACATATATCTTCTATGTACAAGTTTTGTATACCACCTGTAGTTTAATTGAAACACTTCAGCGAACACTTTCGTAGTAATAGGCTACCTACACACAAGTTTCGATTCACTATAGACTTGTTGCATTTTACATATCTACACTTGTAAGCTTCAACCTTTCAAACCTTCCAAATGCCTCATCAAGCACCTCTCTGAAGCTTCTAATCACTCTTTAACTTCCCAGAGTGTTGCATCATGTACTTTCAACTTCACATATATCTTCTCATAATACCTCTTCCTGATGAGGAGCATGTCCAGATTGTCTTCATTTCGAAGGTGAGTTCATCGGTATTCGCTGACTATCTTGTACAGCCTTGATGCCACTTCCAAGGTTTCCATCCAGGATTGAGTGTGATTGGTAGATGACTCCGGAAACCCTGAAGGAATGTAAGTACCTGTAAATGTTTTAGATGGTTCCGTAATTCCAACCATGTATGACTCACTACTGGATGGCTGCTGGTCCTCACCGTCTTTGGATAGAGGTGGTGAAATACAAGGGAGCAAAGATGGGTTGTGAAATAGGTGGTTGAGATCTGAGGAGAGGAGTCGATCTAGTAGCTCTCTCCTGTCTTGTGAAGGGATCGGCAGGGGCAGCGAAGGTCGGCAAGGCGGATTGTTTAGCTCTGAGGAAAGGAGGTAGAGTAGCCTGTCTTGTGAGCAGACAGGCTGGGATGGCAAAGGTTGGCGATGGGTGTTGAGGTCAGAGTTCAGAAGGTCGAGCAGTGTCCTGTCTTGTGAGGACATATTAGAGAATGATGGTGGTGGCAGGGACGGCTGGGGTGGCAATTGATTCAGG
>JBBPQQ010000118.1:0-21255 GCA_038092595.1 Boletus subdepauperatus
AATACGTAGTTTTGGCCAGTATAATAATCTGATACAGACCATACAATACCTTGTATTTGTGATACAATATTATCACATCCTCGCAAGATAGGTCATCTAAATTTATTGGAATATGTAGCATATATGACAATATAAACTGTTCGCAATAAGTAAAGTGCTGATTGAAAACCTTAAAATTTATCAGGGTCTTGTGTTTCTCCCGATGGTCGCAGTGCCTCGTGGGCAACATGCCCATCATATGATCAAGGTCCCTGTTCCAGTACAGTGGATACTGTCTCCAAAACTCTACACCCCGTGCCAGGTGCATCGCCCCCATTGGCGATTAATCGAGGGACCGGTGGCCCCTGCAAAGGGGTTATCGACTCAGCATCGGCGGGACGTGGGTTATCATGATGACAACTTTGTCAAAGGGCTGATCGGATTGCACCATGGAATGCACCCAGGCCCATGGTGCCATTCATTCCATGATGCTCGATCGAGGACGGTGGGTGGGTTTGCCCTTGTACCACCGTGTCCTGTGCGATAGCCGTGAATCATGATAAGGCGAGCGTCCATTTTTTTACTTGACATTCTGGGTGCTCGTCCCGGAACGTCTGATCCTTGATCGGCTTGCTGTGTCGACGGTGAGCATCGTGTACTATCACGCACTGATCTATTGGAAGCTAGGCGGGGTTCGGACGAATGGATTGAACCAGGGCGATTGAACCTGGGCAGTACGACTATCTTCCATTTTTTCTGGCCCATATTTCTGTTTTATGGAGGCAATATGACTGATATTCACCAGCATTGAGCTAGGCCGCACCGGGTACTTCTGCTTAACTCTAAATCTATCCCCAGTGGAGCGCTCTAGTCCAACATATATGTAAACTATAACAAGAGTATCTACCTAATCATGTGCCGATCAATGGCATGACGAAACAGCGAGGATATGCATGATAAGAAGATACCTATATGCTATAAGAAAACATTATCTACTCACCCGGAGTCAAGCGTTCAAAGAGGGACATGAGCCAGAAGAGGCTGGATATTACATAGTTTAATCGTCGAATCTATTTGCAATATATAGACGAGTCTGTCTTTCCGTTGTTTGTGACAGTTGGTGCCGTGCGAGGGTGGGTGACGTGACATGGACCATTACAATTCTGAACGTGCGCGACAAGGATTGCGTATGTGACTGTGGTGGTTGAGGATATCTTCTTGGCTCTGTGTTCATGCGGATGGCGTCGTCGTCGTTAATGTCGTAGACGAAGCGGCAGTCGTCGTTGATGCTACGCTCGACATCGAGTTCGAACGGACGGTGGTTTGATTGCCAGTGGTAGCTTCGCCTTCGATTGGCTTACGGCGGCGCTTATGTTGGCCACGACGGGATTCAGTTGGATACTCGCACTTGATCCGACGGCGTGCGCATTGACTAACGTTAACTTCAGCATTCGGATTCCCAGGTGGAAAAATAGGACGCTCTTACTTGCAAGTCTGGTCAGGGCTGTGAGCAGGGGGCCTGCCACACGCAATTTTCCTTTCTCGGCAGAACAGACATGCCAAAGCCTGCTTCTTCTGTTCGCCAGGCTTCTTCGTCCCTTTCATAACCTGATCATCAGGCCACGTTGTGGGCATTGACAGGATAGCACTTTCTTGTCGAACAGGCCCCTCGCTTGAACGATGAACCCTTTTATTGCTCATGTGTTTCGGCACTGGAATCATACAACGTTCTTGTGGACGTAAACGTGATTCATGTTGACGGGTGTGGGATTCAGCATTCAAAGAAGTGGGAGCTTCACCAAGATGAGGGATTCGGACAGAGGACGAGGGTAGACCTTGCGATGGCACTATCATATGTGATTTGGGAAGACGATATGCGTTCGCCGTGGGCAAAGAAGATGAATGGGAGTTGTCATCTTCTTCCTAAGGTTGGGCGTCGGAATATCAAAACCTTGTAATTTAAGATTGGCGCCGGCGAACTAACCTTAACGTGGTAACTCGCTTCGTCTGATAATTCCCTAGAACGTTTCCTCGACGGTGGACGAGCGTCATGCTGAGGGCTAGATCGTTGTGGGATGGATGACTGGTAATCCAAAACACTTCCGCGTCTCGAGGACGAGTGCCCGTCGCTAAAAATGGAAGACCCTTGTGCGAGGAAGTTGTCGCTTGCGCGTGCGATGCTCGACCGATGGTCCTGAACCTGTGGGCGGCCCGAACCATTCCTGAACTGTTGGGCCAAGTGAACGATGTACGAGTTGTCCTGGGTACTAGCCGCGGGTTGTGATGGCTGTTCAAGATCACCGTGTCGGTAACCACAGTAGTCAGACTACCCGGGCTAGTCTTAGCATCGAGAAGCAAAATCCGGCAATGGGACATACCGGTTGAATCGCCTCGGGTGCGAATGCGGAAGTGTAATACGATGGGGATGGATACCCCAGACAACTATCGGACCTCGCGACGGCGGCGTCCGCCCAGTGATAAATGCCGTCCATGTCCTGCCACAAGTATAAATTTTCGGACGTATAGAAATCAGAGACGGGTGCTGTGGGGGCGACGAGGGTAGAGTAGGTGTCATAGTACTGCTCGAAACTCTCTGTAGCGGCGGGCGGTGAGTACCGCTGGTCAGGAGAGAGCTCGCTAAGAGGCGGAGACATGACGATGGCGGGGAACGGAAGTAACTGTCAACGATATGAAACGGATGGCGTTTGACTTGTAGCAGTAGGACAGGGAGAGGACTGATGTGAGTTGGACAACGTTGGAACTCGGCTGTGTGCTACACGATGTAGTCTACTTCGAGCGGCCGACTCAACCCTTTTAAAAAGGTTCTGCTTGAGAAGACAACGAGGTGCATCTCCAAAATGGCCTTAACTAGCATTAATCTCACGCATCTTGCAGTTCAAAGTCTCTTTGGAATTCGAACATGAACGTCGCTGATCGTACAGATATCATCCGCGCTCATCCTTCTCAGCCAGGTTCTGTGACCTGTCGTCATGGCCGCAATCGCGACTCCTTTCATTCAAACAGCTACAAGCAGCAACCTCAGCAATATTCAAATGCCAAAACGGTATTCCCGTTATCTGGTGGCGTCGAATTCATTCTCCAAAAGAGTGTTCTATGCTGCGAGGCAGCATGGGTCACAAACGAGTGCTGGTGCGCACCGAAGTTGCATGGGTCAAGGGCTAGGCGCGTCATCCACAGCCGCATCGAGGGAACATGCAGGGGTCAGTCTTGGCACATACAAAGCCTGATTCGTATGGTTACCCACCGAGCGCACCGGTGGTTTACGATATACTCGACGGTAAAATTATTGAAGAGGGGGCGATTTGGTACATTCTAGAAAATATGCAACGTGTCACTCGATCAAAGACGCCCGGACGTATCGTGGTTCGATTTGAGAAAAGTGGACATGCATCACCCACCTGTAGTTCCCATGTAGGCCTCGAATCCCACTGCCGAGGTCCGCTGCACCGCAGAGCATAACGGAAACTAGCCCTTTGAACAGAAAGGTCTTTCAGAAATCTCCGCCAAGTCATAGGGGAGCCAACGTGCGTACTTGTTTTCTTTATGTGGGATGGGAAGAAGCCCAACAACGGAATGACAACAGGGCATCCCGACATCTCCTCATTATTCCTGCAAGCGTAGCATCACGTTGATGTCGTCGCTTCTGCTCGTCGCTATATTGCAACAGGCAGGAAGAAGTGCGGTCATGGATGACTGCGAAAGCAAGGTGGGATCAGAACTATGGCTGTCACGCCACCTTGCAGGTAAAGGGGAGGAAGATGGCCGCAGAAAGCTAAGCGAGGTTGCGGGTATGCTGGGATCCATGCTTCAAAGAGGGGTATTTGCAACTGCACTGGGGAAAAGAAAAGGTCGGTTGCATAGCGCAATGGTGTTTAGGGAGAGGGAACGACTTTCAAGGTTCATGCACAGATCCGGCGGTGGGGCTCGCGGACCATCAGTGGAGCCGCCAGCAGTACGAGAGCACCTCGTATTGGCTCGTGGTACTTGGGTGGGTGGAGCCATGGATTGCAATAATGAGGTCAGTCGTCACGCACCTGCTACCGTGACAGTCGTGTTTTCAATCAGAGAAGATTCGGTATGAATGGGACGACACCTGGACTAAGGGCGCCTGAATCGCACCAACGAAGAGGGAATCCAAAGTCTTGTACCAATATCATTGCGGGGGTGATGGGGTGCGGAGACACGATGCGCTTAAGGTGTTATGATAATATGAAACCTTAACCAGATGTAGACTGTGACTAAATCAGATTCGCTCTGAGGCCGAGATGACAACGGTGAACGTTGAAGGTTGAACGCTGGTGGAACCACCGCTTGTCGACCACTTGATGTGGGACTAGTATGAATATGGGCAGAGCCATTGCCATCTATATGTGGGTGGAAGCTTGTGATCGAGACTCATTAATACTTGCGGCCCACCTCAGGAGATTCCGAGTCACTCGAAAGTGCCACGTTCCCGGAACGCATCACGCGGTGCTCAAAGCCCAGCGAGCCTCCAGGCGTCGTCGATTTTTGGTGGTGGACGTATCTAAAGCGGTCAGTCATTCGTGGTTGGTGGTTTTGTTTTCCTGGATCGGGGCTGCCAGAGTTGCCACGTGCGGTGTCGCTCGGCTGTTCGTCGCTGTTAGTCATACCAAGTAGTCTCCTCCGAGTCGGGAGTCGGCAAACGCCCAACTTGACCGCAGCACCTCAAGTTGGCCAGTACACTTTCGATCTGGTTATGCCAGCGATACCTTCGTGGATTGCCGTAGCTTCCTCCGTTGGGATGGCTGTTGGACCTCCTCTCGTATACGCAGACCAAGGAGTGTCCATCGTCAGGAAAAAGTAAGCTATCTCCGACACGCATCGCATATGTGTAGTTGCTCATGTCCGCCTGCCTCCCGCCCATCAGGGACTCGACAGGTTTTTCTCATGACGTTTGCGCGATTCTGTGAGCCCGCTAGAACAGCCATTTGCACAACCCGCTGACGGTACATCATGATGCACATCAGGTTGATTGCCAATATCACTCGGTGTTTTTTCTGGCTGGGTGCCCGCTTCGAGTTTGCCTTACTGCTCCAGTCGATTCTTATGATCGTCGCGCAGGTACGCCCCATTGAACATGCACACAATCAGATCGTGTGACCATGATGTCAATCGACAGCTCGCATTATTGTTTATTTGCCTCCGCTATCGTCCGAAAACGATCTCAGGGAACTACGCACCGTCCCCGCGACCATTTTCGTTTTGGCAGTGGACGTCATACACGCAATACATCGAATGTCTTGCGGGGATCATGTAAGAAGCTGTTGCATACTTCGTCCTTTCAACAGCTTGAACTTTGTTCAGACTCTGCTCTGCGATAATCTTCTTGATATTTGGGCGGTCAGAGCTCTATATCTCTCTCCTAGGGTTCTTTGCTCTGGGATTGGAGAGTACACTACCCATCCCGCAGCTCATAAGGTTTGTGCGTTTGATTGTGGATTAAAAGAGGCCTCATGTGCGTTGTCTGAG
This sequence comes from Boletus subdepauperatus, assembly GCA_038092595.1. NCBI lineage: Eukaryota > Fungi > Basidiomycota > Agaricomycetes > Boletales > Boletaceae > Boletus > Boletus subdepauperatus. Next base: position 5,491 of record JBBPQQ010000118.1, read on the forward strand.
CAGTAATTACAAGCACAAGTCACTTTATGGATTCCGTGCTTCTACAATGATCGGTTGGGTGGGTGGAGATGCTTTCAAGTAGGATCATCCATTGGATCTGCGACTAGTATTCGCTGACATCACTGATCCAGGGCAGCGTACTTCTTCCTGCAGGGATCGTCCTTGCAGTTCAAGGCTTGTGCAATATTTCAACTGTCTGTAGACGCAGGTGAGTCGTGACGTCGACACGCATCCTCTACATGTTACCGATGATCTGGCACAAAATAAATAGCGATCGTGGCACAGCGCTTGTATTATGGCAATACACGTCCGCCGACCACAGTATTAGAAGGGGAGGACCTGGAGGAAGCGCTAGTCCTTGCTGAGGAGTAGAAATACACTAGTCTACGTGTATCCTGCACCACAGGAATAATAGAGGCAATGAAGCGTGAGACAAACAACAGTAAACTTTTAGTACCCTTACCTTCGCCGAGTTACTTGTCTCAACAACCCACGTCGACCAGTTTTATCCTTCGCCGCTGCGTACGGCCGTTAACGACACGACACTTTGATCATGGCGGACACCTCGAAACCCATCGCGTTTTGCGAGCATCTGCAGCTTTCCAGTTTGGGCGTTCAGCCAGCTTCAATTTCGTTCCAGGTACGCGTAGCCAAGCCCAGCCCACAGTGACATGCTCAATCTGCTTGGTTTCTTGCCCTCAACCTTTGCTTCTTAGGTGAGTTGAGGCTGGTTCTAGATGTATTCACGGACACCTGACCGAACCCTCTGTAGACACTGACCTTGGAATCCGACCACTTCATTTGCGTACGGGAAAAGGTTAATGAACAGAATCAAGTCGTCATAATTGACCTCGCCGACGCAAACAATGTTCTTCGGAGGCCAATTAGTGCTGATTCTGCAATCATGCACCCTTCCAAGAAAATTCTCGCGCTAAAGGGTGTGTACTAACTCATCATGTGGGGACCATGGCGCTGACGTCTTCGTTCGCAGCCGGCCGGACGTTGCAAATTTTCAATATCGAAACCAAGCAGAAGGTCAAGTCTCATGCCAACAACGAGGACGTCGTGTTCTGGAAGTGGGTATCCGAGACGACCATAGGAATGGTCACTGAGTCCTCAGTGTATCATTGGTCAATTGGGGACCAGACGTCACCCCCGCAAAAGGTCTTCGACCGGCACCCAACACTTGCGGGAGCGCAGATCATCAACTACCGTGTAACTTCTGACGAGAAGTGGCTGGTATTGATTGGTATCTCTAGCAATTCAACGAATCCTTCCGCGTTCAAGGTTAAAGGAGCGATGCAACTGTATAGCCGAGAGCGGGGAGTCAGCCAGCCCATCGAGGGACATGCCGCTTCATTTGCGGAGCTAAAGCTCGATGGCCACCAGTCCACGACAAAGCTGTTCACATTTGCAGTTCGAACCGCCACTGGTGCCAAGGTACGCGACGCGCATTAAACGAGATCGATCCTCGCCTAAGAGCCGTTGTGTAGCTTCACGTTGTGGAGATCGACCACACCGCACCGGATCCACCTTTCGTGAAAAAGGCAGTCGACGTCTATTTCCCTCCTGAAGCTACCAACGACTTCCCCGTAGCCATGCAGGTATCCAGAAAGCACGGTATCATCTTTCTGGTCACCAAATATGGTTTCATTCACCTGTACGATCTGGAGTCTGGTGCATGTGTTTATATGAATCGCATATCCGGGGAGACGATCTTTGTCACGGCAGAACATGAGGCTACCCACGGGATCATCGGCGTAAACAAGAAAGGCCAGGTCCTATCAGTCAGCGTCGACGAGCAGACGATCGTACCTTACATCCTCAGCACGCTCAACAATACCGAACTCGCGTTCAAACTCGCCAGTCGTGCTAATCTACCCGGTGCCGATGATCTTTACGTCAAGCAGTATCAGCAATTGTTCTCATCTGGTCAATACAGTGAAGCAGCGAAGATAGCCGCCAACTCTCCTCGCGTACGCATACACCTGATTACCCACGATAGCCGCTAGACTGACTTTTGGGCACAAGGGGATTCTTCGTACGGCGCAAGTAATCGAATCATTCAAGCAAGCACCAGCCCCTCCAGGAGGCTTGTCCCCTATTCTCCAATACTTTGGTATCTTGTTGGAGAAAGGTGAACTCAATCATTTCGAGTCACTCGAGCTCGCTCGTCCTGTATTGCAGCAGGGTCGCAAACAACTTCTCGAGAAGTGGTTGAAAGAAAATAAGGCAAGTCTTCCCTCTCGGGATCTAGCAGCTCCTAATATTACGGTGTCAGCTCACCTGCAGTGAAGAGCTTGGGGATATCGTCCGGCTGCATGACATGACCTTGGCTTTGAGCGTATACCTCAGAGCGAATGTCCCCAACAAGGTCATCGCCTGCTTTGCAGAGACTGGTCAGACAGACAAGATTGTTCTGTACTCAAAGAAGGTTGGATATAGCCCAGACTATGTCGCCCTTTTGCAGCATATCATGAGGACGAACCCTGACAAGGGCGCCGAGTTTGCCACTCAGCTTGTCAATGACGAGGCCGGCCCATTGATTGACATTGAGCGTGTAAGTGGGAAACTGATCGAATATCAAACAATATGTGACGCATATATTACAGGTCGTGGACATCTTTATGTCGCAGAATATGATCCAGCCGGCAACATCCTTCTTGCTGGATGCTTTGAAGGAGAATCGACCCGAGCAGGGCCATCTGCAGACCCGTCTCCTCGAGATGAACCTCGTCCATGCGCCGCAGGTCGCGGATGCCATTCTCGGTAATGAAATGTTCACGCATTATGACCGTCCTAGGATTGCCAACCTTTGTGAGAAGGCTGGCCTCTTACAAAGAGTAAGCGCATCGTTACATATTTGAGATTTACTTCGTACTAATGTCAACAGGCACTCGAACACTATGAGGACTCGGCGGACATTAAGCGCGCAATTGTGCATACTGGCGGCCTCCAACCCGAATGGCTGGTTAACTACTTCAGTCGTCTCACCACTGAACAGTCTTTGGCATGCATGCAAGAGATGCTTAGGGTAAATATCCGACAGAATCTCCAGGTCGTCATCCAGATTGCCACCAAGTATTCCGATATCCTCGGCCCCGTGAAGTTGATCGAGATGTTTGAGTCTTTCAAAACATTTGAAGGTGAGTATCTCTGCCATGGATATCCTTTCGCAAAGCTGACATACGTCCAAGGTCTCTACTACTACCTCGGGTCAATTGTGAACCTCAGCGAAGACCCAGAGGTCAACTTCAAGTATATCCAAGCTGCCACACGGACCGGCCAGATTCGTGAAGTTGAGCGTATCTGTCGAGAGAGCAACCACTACAATCCAGAGAAGGTCAAGAATTTCTTGAAGGAGGCAAAGCTTCAAGATCAACTTCCCCTTATCATCGTCTGCGATCGCTTCGACTTTGTCCACGATCTCGTTCTTTATCTCTATCAGAATGGTCTCACTAAGTTCATCGAAGTCTATGTGCAGCGTGTCAATTCTGTCCGGACCCCCCAGGTTGTCGGTGGATTACTCGATGTCGATTGCGACGAAACGACCATCAAAGGACTCTTAGCTTCCGTGACAGGCAATTTCGCCATTGACGAACTCGTTCATGAGGTTGAGCAACGGAATAGACTGAAGTTGATTCTCCCCTGGCTTGAGGCCCGTGTACAGTCTGGCTCTCAAGATCCTGCCGTGTTCAACGCAATGGCCAAGATTTTGATCGACAGTAACAACAACCCCGAAGCATTCTTGAAGGAGAATAATGTGCGTTCCTTGACCATGTCATGTAATAATCCCGCTTAACGATTGGTGCAGCTGTATGAACCCCTCGTCGTTGGTAAATTCTGTGAGGCCCGAGATCCCTATTTGGCGTACATCGCCTACGCAAAGGGCTTCTGTGACGATGAGCTCATTGCCATTACGAATGAGAACTCGATGTTCAAACAACAAGCTCGCTATCTCGTGAAGCGTCGTCAGCCGGAGCTTTGGGCACAAGTCCTTGTCCATGACAACGTGCATCGCAGAGCATTGATTGATCAGGTCAGTCCAGCCATCTTATGGTTTACGTATGTTCAATGTTTGTGGTTTGCAGATCGTCGCAACTGCTCTACCCGAGTGCACTGACCCCGATGATGTCTCAGTTACTGTCAAAGCCTTCCTTTCAGCCGATCTCCCCATCGAATTGATCGAGCTTTTGGAGAAAATTATCATTGAGCCCTCTCCGTTCAGCGACAACCGCAATCTCCAGAACCTCTTGCTCTTGACAGCAATTCGTGCGGATAAGGGCAAGGTTGTGGGTTACATCAACAAGCTCCAGAACTACGACGTCGCCGAGATCGCCAAGATTGCAACCGATCATGGCCTCTACGAGGAAGCATTGACGATATACAAGAAGTACGACGAACATGCCATGGCGATCAACGTACTGGTCGAGCACATTGTGTCGATCGATCGTGGCTTGGACTACGCTAACAAGGTTAACAAGCCGGAAGTGTGGAGCCGCCTTGCGAAAGCTCAGCTTGATGGTCTTCGCATCAAAGATGCTATTGGTATGCTTAACGCGGAACATTAGTGAAACGGAAGGTTGACTGTTCTCTATAGACTCGTACATCAAGGCCGAGGACCCCTCGAACTTTGCAGAAGTCATTGAGATCTCGAACCACGCCGGCAAGCATGATGATCTAGTCCGCTTCCTGCAGATGGCGCGCAAGCATCTTCGTGAACCCCAAATCGATACCGAGTTGGCATATGCTTATGCCAAGACTGATCGCCTACATGACATGGAGGACTTCTTGGGCATGACGAACGTAGCAGACATCTTGGTGGTTGGAGAGAAGTGCTTCGAGGACGAGCTCTACCAGGCTGCCAAGCTACTCTTTACGAGCATTTCCAACTGGGCTCGCTTGGCTACCACTCTCATATACTTGGGCGAGAACCAGACTGCAGTCGAAAGCGCTCGCAAGGCCGGTAACACTCAAGTCTGGAAGCAAGTTCACGCTGCTTGTATTGAGAAGTCAGAGTTCCGTTTGGTGGGTTTAGTTCTGTCGCTTAAGGGGTGTTTCTGACCTGCATTGCAGGCTCAAATTTGCGGTTTGAACATCGTCGTTCATGCGGTTCGTGCCTCGCTAGGACTGAAGTTTCCTGTTTTTATTGATATCTTGCATAGGAAGAGCTGCCTGCTCTTATTCAATGTTATGAACGTCGCGGCTATTTCGATGAAGTCCTTACTCTGTTGGAGGCCGCACTTAGCCTAGAGCGCGCTCACGTATGTCCTCTTGTCATTTCCAGTGTCATTATAGTGATCGTTTGCAGATGGGGATCTTCACGGAGCTCTCCATTCTGTACAGCAAATATAGACCCGGAAAACGTACGTATGGTCTATGTACCTTGCTTCACTCGCTGATTGCTTCTCCCAGTCATGGAGCACCTCAAACTCTTCGTGTCACGGATCAACATTCCAAAGGTATGTTATCCCCCCTCATGGGGAGACATGCATAGTCATTGGTGAACCAGGTCATCAAAGCTACGGAGAAAGCTCACCTTTGGCCCGAGCTTGTTTTCCTCTACATAAAATACGACGAATTTGTGAGAACGCTTTGCCCTTCTCGCGCTTCCACTTAACAATTGGGCAACCAGGACAATGCTGCTCTCGCCATGATCGAACGCTCCCCTGATGCTTGGGAGCACAATCAGTTCAAGGATGTGATTATCCGCGTCGCTAATGTCGAGATGTACGAAGCCTTTTTCAATCCTCGATCCGTGTGCTAATATTCGGCATGCTATAGCTACTACAAAGCTCTCACCTTCTACCTACAAGAACAGCCCACCCTCTTGACGGATCTCATGAGTGTCTTGATTCCCCGCATAGATCACGCGCGTGTTGTGCGCACGTTCCGTCAAATCGACCATATTCCCCTCATTCGTTCATATCTCATCGCCGTTCAAAACGTAAGTATTCCAAAACCCTGAACGTTCATTCCAAACCGATTCGACGATACTTGCAGTTAAACATCGAGGCAGTCAACGACGCGTACAACGACCTGCTCATTGAAGAGGAGGATTACAAGACCCTCCGCGACTCGATCGACAGCTTTGACAATTTCAACAACATCTCTCTTGCTCAACGATTAGAGAGACACGATCTTCTCGAGTTCAGACGGCTCGCTGCACATCTTTACAAGGTATGGTAACTTTCGTCCATTTCCCCGAGGTGTTCACACCCTTTCAAGAAAAATTCACGATGGGAAGAGTCGATATCCCTGTCGAAGCAAGACCAGCTGTACAAAGATGCGATCATCACATCCGCTTCTTCCGCCTCCACCGAAGTTGCGGAGGACCTCCTTTCTTACTTTGTTGACATTGGCAACAAGGAGTGCTTCGCAGCTGTCCTCTATGTGTGCTTCGACTTGCTGCGACCCGACATCGTGGAAGAACTTTCGTGGCAACATGGTCTCAACGACTTTTACATGCCTTATAAGATCCAGGTCTCGAGAACAATGCGGGAAAGGGTTTGTTCGTCTCACTATTGGCACGGAATCGTGATTCACCAAATAGATGTTTCAGTTGGCTGCCCTTGAGAGAGAGGTCAGGGAACGGGCAAAGAAAGATACTGCCAAGGAAGAGCAAGAGGCTGAACAGCCCATCATCAACCCTGGTCTCAACCGCTTACTTATTACTCAAGGCAACGGGTTCGCATTCAAGTTAGCTTTTGATTGAGTTGCAGATTTGAACATTCTCGTTTAGATACCCGACTCAAGCTCCTCCAATGGTGAATGGAACTGGTGTGGGTGCGATCCCCGTACGTATCCCTCTTGTGAAACAGATCAGAATATTGAAGCTTGCTGGCAGACCATGACAGGTTACTTCTAATTCATGATAACATGATATTTGTCAGTTTCGTCGAGACTAAAATGTATCGTAATGCATGCTTGTCGGTTTACTATAATAGAGTCCGTCTTTTATCGTGATTGGAAGAATACTGGACAAGAAATACATGTAGAACAAAGACAAAGACAAGCAGCCACAAAATGACCAGGATATCGTCTCGTGCGAGAGTTTAAAGCAATTAGAAGATTCCCTAAGATGCATATCGTGCTGTCAAAAAGAGTGCGAAAGAACATGTGATCCCGCATGATCGGAGTCAATGTTACATCACCATACAACCACCTCCTGGCCCCTTGGCCCGTGTGCTCAGAGATACACGTGCAGCTTCATAGAAAACCTCTGACACCCCCCGGTTGTGTTTCGAGCTGCATTCTGCATACATCGAGGTGTGGTCAATAGGAACTGCAAGACAGCGAATCCAAGTAGAACACGCACCCAGGTATCGAGACGCTCTTATTCGTCGTGCGACAGCGAGACCCTCTTCGTACTGCACCGAGTGCGTTCCATAACGAGCAAGTCGGTCTCGCACGTTCCGATCGTCCCGGAGGTCACACTTGAGTGCTGCATTGCAGATCAGTGGCTTCGATATCCGTCATGTATCCCAAAAGGACTGACCAACGAGGACAAGCTATGGGAGATATTTCAGTCATATCCCGCCAAACGAAGCGTACAAGGGGTTCGAATATACCTTGACTCCCGGACAAAACTCGATAATCTCGTCTATCCACTGTAGGCATTCGTTCAAACGCAACGTACGCATGAGCAAAAAAGATAAAATTACTTTTGTTTCCACGTTTTCGAGCGACGTTGGGTTGTCCACCTGCGATGACCCCGGATCAACGTTGCCCCCCACCTTTCGATCCACAGAACAGGTAGACTCACGGAGAAACATATCATGACGACGTGCGTTTCTGCATAGCTCAGCGATCTCAGCCTGTCAAACTCCTCCTGTCCTAGGGATTTCTTGAAACGTCAGAAGTTATGAACGCGCAGGACTCGTGGGGGGCCAGTCGGAGCACTTACCGGCCGTATCCCACAAGCTTAGTTCCACGAGCTGGTCGTCGACGTAGATATCGTGGACGTAATTCTCGAACACGGTCGGTTCACTGTCCTCGGAATGTGAGGGTGTCCCGTGGCGGTCCATTTCGTACTCACTATACTTGGGTAAAGAAGCCCCTGGTGAAAACGTTGAGTAGTGACGTTTTGCCTATGAACGAGCGCGTGCTGAGCTAGCAGGAAGAAGAGTGAGACATCATGGGGTACATACCGCAAGCCCCATCTCCGCAAACAACCACCTTCCTTTGTATCTGGAAACATGTGGAAACGGTGAGCACGCTGCCCGGACACCACGCTCCGCCACTGAAAGGTATTGGTCTTACAGGTCTGCGTCCAAAGCCAGCCTTCGAAGAAGAGCCACAGATCGACATGAGGATGAAACGACACTTGCTTGTAGCAGGCCACTGCCTGTCATGTCGCGGGGTGCGGTGCACCTTGTTTAGTCTTGTTTGTCGACACTCGCCGAGAGGGGCAAGAACACAAGTATCAAGAAAGCAGAGGTACAATAATGTACAGCGGGTCTGAGCAGAGTCGCAATAGTTACATGTACAACGAGCATTGCCATACGCCAGCGCTGTTCTCAAAACATATCTACACACCACATCGAAATAATCATAGGTGGCAAGACAAAGTCCACAACAACAGAACAGTAAAAAGTGGGTACTCATCCGTGGCCCAGACTCAATCCGCTGGAATTAACGAAATCTTGCCAGGTATTCTGCATCGTGTTGGCTTCCGGGGACTCTCGTCGGGCTGTAGACATGTGGCCGTTCATCTGAGGATAGCCATTCTCGGGGACCATCCCGTAGTCATAGACAGGGAAATAATTAGGGAACTGCCCGGGCACCAGTTCCATCGGCTGGTCGTTATATCCAGGCGTTTCGTAGTGTTCTCTTATGGGAGTGCTGAAAGTGGACCCTTCGGCGTATGTTGGCGCGTTAGTGTGAGAGCCAGCAGTGTGGCCAAACGTCTTCAGGTAGTCCACGACGGTGGGATGCACCTGGTTACTCCCGGTTGACAGTGGCAGTGGTACTATTGGATTCGAAGATGTGGGCGAGCGATCAATGACTGCGGGTGATGACTGCGGTGACATTGAGCATTTCCCGGCTACAAGCCGCGTCCTCCCGCCGAGCGTTGAGAGCTCGTCATCTTCTTCGAAGGGTGACACCGGTTCAGAATGATTTGACAACTGCCGTGAGAGCGGCGAGATTTTGCCCCTTCGGAACTCGTTCAAGCTAATGTGTGCCTTCTTTTGCAGCGTAATCATAATATCCTGAAGGCTAGGTGAGCAAGCGAGATAAACGTGGAGGAGATGGTACAAAGTTTACCAATACAGATTGAGCACGGAATCCACGGGCCGCTTTGGAGAAAAGTTCACAAGCGGAGTCCAACTGCACGAGCGCCGAAGGTGCCAAGCTCATCGACGGACACCGGGTGACAACGGAACCCAACACGATCTATGATTCGCATCACAAAAGTAATTTCACCGTCACGTTAGCAATTCTCCTATCACGGAACTTAACAACACCCATTGGGCATACGTACTGCACATGAAAACATATGGGTCCAGAGGAACCACATCCGTTCACTGGGCTCTTTGAGTTGTGTATGAAGATTCCGCATCAAGGCTACGAGCGAGCCTGCACTGCGGTAAGCAGCGATAACCGAAGTCCCATACGGACTACCGAGTGGATCTTTGGGGTGGTCGGTCAGGGCTCGGGCGAAGAAACTCCGGTGGAGATAGAGGAGATCTGATTGAAGCAGTGTCAGCAGCAGCCCCTTACTACGAGAGAATAATACGCGTGAAGCTCGCAGATGTAAGAAAGCAAATGCATGGGGAAGACATACTCATTTCGCGGATAGCGAGGACTATATGTCGTTGTAGAATAAGCGAAACGCTCTCGTGATGGCGGGACTCCGAAGGAGATGAGTTGCCAAACCCAGCAACTTGCAGATTAGGGGGGACGGGAAATGCGCGCAACTTGCGGTCCAATTGAAGGACTGTTGCATACGTCGGTGTCTTTGCGCCGAAAGCTTGATCGTGGACCACACTCATACATTCTGATGCGAAGCAGTGTTTCCAAGCGTGGACTAAAAGGGTATCGTCAGATAATGCGTGTTTCAATGCATCGCGCACCACGCACATGACTCATCACCAGGTTCTCCAGAATAGGGTAGCTTGCAGTCGATATGTGATAGATAGAATGACGGTGGACGTCCGAACGTCCAGCACTGCGATGATGGTGACCCAACGTTCGATGTTACACCTATAACCATTCCTGCTCACCTGCCATGAATCATACGTGTACAACTCCCAGAACAATTCGCGGCGGCGGAGAGTCTCCTTTTGGTCCACTCCCCATTTACTTGGATCACGATCTGTATCACAACAAGCAATCGGGTTAGTGTCCATTGCCCAATCAAACAGAGGGTACTGACGGAGCCCAATCTGTTTTGATCACGAAAAATGTATTTGTGTGAACCCTTACGATTAATAACCAGGCATACTCACGCTTTGCGCAATCTTTACTGCCATGCCAATAATGGCCCAACGACTTCCAGAATTAGATCCATGTCTGTCCGATAAGAAAAGGTAAAAGGTCATGAGGAACTACCGGACTGAATATCAGCATCCCATTGACGAAACACAACGATTGTACATGCCAAGGTCTGTACGGCGCTGATAGTAGGATCCTCAAAGAGCGAGCTCTGGAACAGTGCAGCGCGCGCCAATTGGTGGTATTTTTCGGCCTCGACGTTGTAGGCTGGATGCTTGATATCCACAAGGCTTCCGATTGCGAGAACCATGAATATGAGGGCGAGCTTGTGAGAAAGAAGTGAGTCATCGGGTGGTGGACCGGCGTCTGGAGCATAAAATAATGGATATATATCCTCGAAGAAATCCTGCTCGCTGATCGGATCGTACCTAAAACGATGGATGAGAATTTCGACCGTAACAAGACTCGGAGTCTCTCACATCCAAGCACCGAATGTGTAGTAGATTCGACACAGGTGGTGTGCTCTCGGTGATTCGGGAAGATACCAAAAGAGTTCTCGCAGTCGGACGTTTTCGACCTCGATAGGATGAGAATTTGGAACAAGCGGGAAGGCACCGCTCCGCGCCAAAATCTCAGGTGAAAGAATATTCTGTAGCGAGGCTAGCCGGCCTTCCTCAGATTCCTGAGCTTCCGCGGCTTCATTCTAGGCTCAAGTCAGATCGATCGCGCAGTGAGATGTCGTTGTAATTTACCTGTAAAAAGTACTAGAGAGAAGAAGGTCAGTAAAATGTATCGCCTCTGCCTGGTGGATGGGGCTCACCCAAGAGTTTGCTATGGACCCGAAATACTTGGTACCTCCTGAAGCATTGATCGATAGAGAGCCAAAAGCGTCGACGATTTCGCCGTTCTGCTCTTCTTCCTTGACATTGCCTCTGGGAACGTTGCGGTGGCCAGGTGGTTCCCTTTGCAACGGAGCTTTGATTTGGAGAAGGTCATCTGTTAGCAGGGGGTGCCTATCGGGCGAGACGAGGGAGTTGGAGTGTCTCAATGCATCCTCGAGCTCGCGAACGCGATTGCAAAGGACGGATATCTTTTCGTGGAGTTCTTGCGTTGAGGCGAGCACAAACCTGCGATTCTTGAGGGGAAAGGGGGCAAGAGGAACATGATGGACGCATACCGATTACCCTGGCCAGTGGTCAACGAGCCTAGAGGGCGGAAGCGATTACGTCGAGGAAGGAGAGGAAGGAAGGAGAGGATGACGTACCGTCCGGACAGATCGCACCGCACCCGCGCTTGACGCAAGAGCCACAGGGAACATTCCTGTCGCAGCGCAGCTTCAGGCTACAGGAAAGACGATGGAGATGTGAATTCTGGGCGACGAGCAGAGACTGGAGCACTAACCGCCTGCACTCAGCACACGATAGACGAGTTGCGCCTTTTCTGCGTTTCTTGGAGGGGTCGGCGAAGAGAGTTGGCTCCATGCGGTGGTGGACGATGGAGGGAGAGAGGGACGAGTGTCCAGGACGAGGAAGAGATTGAGGAGGGCGACTCGATGGGGCTTCCGGAGGAAATTGAGGGGTTTCCACGGGTGCTCTGAAATATCCATATCTTTGAAGGAGGTTATTTCCTTTCTTGGATAATCCGGCTGTATATGAGCAAATTCGGCTGTATACCCCACGCATTTATTGTGAACCTTCGCGGAGTTAAAGCGGGGTGGATACATTCGGCGGCTGTTCGGCATTTCCCCGATCAGCTTGCTATATCAGCGTTGCCTCAGTCTGTGCCGCTCGACCTCGTGTCGTGCCATGCACAGAGATTCCCCTCGGCGTCCTGAACCTCCTCCGGTCAAGCGACCTCCCGTGAACCTTAATGCGGAGTTTTATCACCCCCCTATCCCCATCGCTTCTTGTGGCGGACCAGATTCCCTGACCGTAATTAATGAGTGGTCCCCCATCTCTTCCTTGTCCAACTGGGTCCTAGTTGATCTGTCCGTCCTTCTTTGCCTCACGATCCCTGCTAGGCCCCGTGGTGATGGATTACTGCACAGACCCCGGCGCAGACAATGCATCAGTCCCCCTTACGTGAAAGCATTAGAAATTGCGTCACGTGTGTGAGTGTAGCAGAACAGACATCCGCAGCGCTGGCTACTTCATCGGGTTTATCGTTCCTCCGAGCAATTTCCTGCAATTTCTCACAGACTTCGATTTTGACATCAAGCCAACTCAACTGACGTTTTCTGTGCGATCACTAGATCTGACAATATCCGACCCGGCTTCGATACGTGCGCTTTTCTGCTTACGATCCTCCAACGCGCCGGCCTCACTCGACGTCTCGACGTCGACGGCAAATCACTCGCGAAAGACCCAGTCGAGTGGCAGCTGGCCGAAACATGGTCTCGGCTGAAACCCTTCAACGCCTGAGGGTTACGGTACGCGCGTTGTGTTTCAATCCGAGGATCTCATCTCGCCCTTGTCCCTGGAGGCACCCGCGGAAGTCAGACAGATGAATTCGTGTCCGCGCCGCACCTCACATAAGTTCTGATCAGTGATCGTGGATCGGTGAACTGGACGCACGGGATCCATACGACCAATGGAAGCATATCCACTCAGGAACCCCGCTTCTGTTACCCAATATTTCTGATGCATCTTTGCGCTGCACCAACGTTGTTCGGGACCTACCTTCATACATTTAATTATGACATCCCGGGGGTAATACAAACGCGTACACACAACTCAGCTGCAAGCCGCGATCATGTTGTCACTCCACGCGAAATGATTCGCAGATCATAACCGATGTTATGCAAGACGTATTTCGACTCGTTGTCACGGCTTATCCGTGAAATTCGATCTGCGGGCCGCCCATGACACACGGCGCCCTTGCCGCATCTCTGTAGCAGGGTTATGTGGACAGAGGAAATCCACATCCCCGCAACAGCTTGCTCCGGGCTGGCCGCCGCTCTCAACTGCAAGTAGCTTCTCCGCACCCGCCGCCACCGCAGAGACGACTCGGAGCACCTCGACATCGAAAGTGCAACGCCACGGAAGTTATCTAAAACATACGGCATGTTTACACCGTAATGTCTCAAGACCACGTTTTGGAGCGGTGGAGCCTCGGTCGAAAATTTACCTTGAAAGTGCGAGCTCTTCAGCACATTAATGAAGTCAAGCAAAACCACCGAGCACTCAAACAGCCGATAGATTCTACGCACAGCACATCGTGAACCGGATATTCATCGGAATGGGGGTCATCTCAAGAACCGCAGCCTTCATACGCAAGTTGTAAACATGGGCAGTGACGGAGATCCACTCCTTCGGCGGAGATACGGGACGGTGAGGTCAAATCTAGATGTAATTGTAAAGGACGGTAGTCGGAACAATGAAGCCCCTGTAATGGGTCAACGAAGCAAGAAACGCGCGCACCGGTCGGTTCATTGCACACATGAGAGGTTTCAGATGCAATGGCCACGTTGTGTTATGCGACGGAGCGGGACTACCGTCCGAGATGGACTTGGCCTCGGTCGGACTAAAAATACGTTGGGTAACGCGCGACGTGCGTTCAGAGTATTCGATCACTTACATCCCCTTGTACGTCTGCGCCTCTTGTGCAGGGCTCGACGACGGGTACGCTCACAATGATCGCATCGATTGATCCCGCCGGCAATGATGATGTTCGACGACGTGGCCATCCTGCGCACGCCTGTCGTCCAAAGCACGTTGGCAAGGATTCACGAGTCACTATTGCTCGATGCAGTTCCAACATGGTGCGTCATGGAGTGACGCTGGGACGTGCAGTAATCATAGCGACTGCATGTCAGCGACGATGGGACATGATAGGGGGGACCAGGCTTACTATCCACCATGGAAGACCGTCGCGGAGGGGAAAATGGCCGCATTCGTATCGCAGCCACTTGTGCTCGACGACCTCGCACATGGCGTAAAATTCGAGGATGATCAAGCTCGCTTTCCACGCGCCCCGGCATGCGATGTGCACCTAGTGCATTGTCCTGCTGGTTTTTATATCGATGGGTGAGATCGCCGTGTCCGGCCCTGCGCAAAAGAAAAAAGGTCGCGGTGTTGTGAACGGAAGCCACTGGGTGATCGTGAGGTGGAAGCTACTTGACCACCTGGTCGAGCCTCGAGGTCGATGGATCATTGTCGATAAGATCTGGTCCGACGGGAGAACAGCCCCATCGATGCTGGGTATGACTCGACTTTCCGTCGAGGCGGATATGCTGGTGCGACGGACGATGCCTTGCGATTATCCCGGCAAGTGGTGAGGGCGGCTGCAGCAAGTTGCATCGCACCGAATTCCCGCTGTTAAAAGATACCAGTACGGGGTGCCTGCAGTTCGTAAGCGCTGCGATCCTCGCAGCAAATCGCCATAGTACTACGTACAACTCACCACCGCTGAGCCGATACCACGCACAGTAGGCTGAATCCAGTGTGATGGAACAGCCCGTCAGATTAAATTGGACTGAATCGCACAAGTTGCGGCGTGATGAAGAAGGCTTCCAAGTCTCGGTCGTGTGACGGGATCGACGGAAATGGACTAGCTTCTAAGAGCAAAATAGTACAGACGGGTACGCTACATATCCAGTTCATCACAATGTGCCGTTTAATCCAGTAGAAGGTGAGTCTCTCGAAGTAGCGGGTGGCTATAATATGTATCCAAATGTGTCTTATCTGACTTATATCCCAGGAAGTACGAGAGAGGTAATTAGAAGTCCCGTCAACTCATATGGCAACGGGGGTAAAAACACCTTCCACTCCAGACGGAGAGGGAAGTCCGCCTGTCTTCCGCTCCGGACTTGCGCCAAGATCCCTCGCTGAAGAGCCTGAAGTGACGCTCGTCGTGTCTCTCACCAGTACGTTTGTCCGGGGAAGCTCACTCGCGGGGCTGACGGGCTCAGCGAGAGATTCTTCAATGGATGACGTATCTGACAATCCATTATATAAGGCTTCTTGTTCGGAGCGCGGCGATTTGACGGGTGTGGTAGAAGAGATGCTGGCACTTCGAGCTCCAAAGAATTCCCCAAGCTTCCTTGAGAGTGGTTGAGGGGGTGGTGATGACGCGATATTAGGGGTGGTAGTAGGTGGTATAAAGGGTATAGGTGTTGCGCCGGGAGGATTTTTAGCTAATGGCTCGGTTCGCCAGAGCTTGAAGCCCCAACCCCCTGGAGCTTGACCGTTCTTCTTTAATTCGGCCTGGGAAGATGGTAGTGTCGCTGTAGATCCACCTGCGTTTGGCATTGGGGCGCCGACGTTGTTTTCCTCTATGAACACACGAAGAACCTTGACGCATAGTTCCGACGCCTCTCGTGCTTCGTTC
>JBBPQQ010000119.1:0-21168 GCA_038092595.1 Boletus subdepauperatus
ATCCGGACTCCGAGTAGTGCCATGCCCAAAGGCCCTGAGTAGGAAATGGTGGCGGTGACTTCCTGGGTTCAGGGAAGTTCTGGATGGCAAAACCAATGTAGCCCGAAAAAGCTTACAAGCCGCGCAAAAGCTGCGTGCACAGCTGTTTGTTTCCCCCTGACAGACGCGTGAGGCTGTCCACCGTGTTACAGTACGCCTGGATGCTCAACCCATCTTCTCCCAGGTATACCCTTTTGGAACCTCGATACCATCGACTTAGCTGACCCATCGTGCGTATTCGAACAGTCATTGAACCACAGACGTTGCCCATTCAATGCCTATCCGTGAAGTGGTCGAAGCATTCGACGAACACATCAACAACATCCCTTTCCGATTCATCGATCTCTACACCACACCCATCAATCTCATAGAGCGCGATGCAGTCAAACAGATGCATGTCGCCGTTATCGAGTCCATCACGGAGGCAGACATAGAACAACATACCTCGTATCCGAACCAACGCCGACAAGACGTCATTCAAGCCATCGTCAAAGGCGCCGTCAAGTACGCCGTCCTATCACATACATGGCAAGAAGTTGGCGAGTTTGATTACCAGCATATGATATCCCCGGGTTCGGTACGAGATGGTCCTGGTTGGAGCAAACTCAAGCAGTTCATCAAACTTGCAAAATCTACGTTCAAATGCCGGTTTGCTTGGGCCGACACGGTTTGCATTGATCCCGAGACACCCAGTGATCGGCAGGCGGCGGCCAGATATTGTTTTGACTGGTTCCGCAATGCATATGTGTGCATCGTGTACCTTGCCAGCGCTCGTTCTCTCTTGGAGTTGGAGCGTGACATATGGTTTCGTAGAGGATGGCCGTTGCCCGAGCTGCTCGCTCCCATCAGAATAAAGTTCTACGGGGCTGGGTGGGAGCCACTCAACGTCGAATGTCCCAAAGCCGAGAATGACAAGGCAGACAGGAACTTTCTGGATGTGCTTTCAAAGGCATCTGGAATATCCATTGATGATCTGCGCTCTTTCTTACCGGGTCCAAACAGGGTCAGAGAGAAGTTATCTTGGGCGTCGAGGCGAGAAACAACCTCACCCGAAGATACAGCATACTCCTTGATATCCATCTTCGTTTCCTATATGGAGATCAACCCTGGGGAGGGCGAGAAGGCATTCCCCAGGTTAATGCACCATATCATCCCTAAATCTCGCGAATGCGACGTCTTTGCATGGGCAGGGCAACGTGCAAAAGGCCATCCCGCGATACCCTCTTCCCCTGCGTGCTATGGGATGCAGCACCGAGACCGGGGGTTCCATCCGAGCCGACATCGCTATCGTTTGTGCGGGGATCGTTCCTTTTCCCTTGGCTACGATCACCTGAAGATCAGGGTCATTTTCCTCGACGTTGTCCTCAAAAGCGCTTGGAGGGCGGGATACAAGGTCAAATCACGTTTGCATAAAACTTCCATCAACAAGGTCGGGCTACTATCGAAAGAGTTAGCGGGCGCTCAAATGGCCATTGGCATCATCGACTACGATTGGACGGATGAGCCGGACAAGGGTGAACTGCGCGAAGGAGAGTGTTATTTTGGCTTTTTGCTACAGAGGAGTTCCGAGCATGCGAGATGGGAAAAGGTAGACACTGAAAAGGTAGTTTTCCTCGAGAACAAGGAAACAAAGAAACACAAACTAAAGGTATTACATCTCTTGTGTTAGCCGTACAGCCGTAATAAACAACTGCAAAGAATGTGCGACTAAGTTCCCCCAAGACTGGATGGATAATAATACACACATACCACCGGTACGCCATGCCACGATATCGCCAGAGCGTAGCCTAGACAGAAGCACGGCATGAAAATCGACAAAATCGACAACGAAATGGGCGATAGTCCCGACACTACAGTCCAAGGTCTTTAAAAACATCACCCGAATACTTTATTACTCACCTGTTCCAACTTCTGGCGATAAGAAATAAACATGCTCGGCGATGTGATATCGAGGCTCGCCAAAGCGGCCTAGTTAATAGTTGACCCGACGAAAACCCAGAGGAACTCGATTCCCGCCCTGTACAGCCCTTGTCGTAAGTTCACCGTCTCGCTGTCTGCAGTTGGCCCTACGCCTTGTTCACTACCCTTGGAGTGACTCTGGATCAGGCGCTTCATTGGACAGTGTGATCCCATGATTCCTATCCGACGAGATGCTTGCCACAGTTTCCTTCCACCGCGGCGTAGGCTGCTGCGGAATGCGAGCTTCTTGTAACAGCCACATAGCAACCCATGCGTTGCATATTGTGATAGGCTCGGAAGGTAGTCTGGTAACCAGACCGTCTGTGAGGCAAGCCGACCAAGACTACTCGGATGGCTTCACTTGTCCCCAAGTTCAAGTTGGTCGCACGGTCAGTGCCGCATGCTTGAAACTCCTATTCGTGCCGGTTTATGGGTTAAATCTCTCTAATCTTTATACTTCGTCATATAAACCCACCTGGTCCAGGCTCATCCGTGCCAGACAGACGTATCCAATGGCCAGGGGAGGGTTTGATGTTCGTAGGGGCAGGGACAAGCACCCATGAAGAGAAAGCTTCTTTCATTAACACTTCACCGGCGTAGCATAACGCATCGAACCTAATGATTCCTGCGTGCATCACAAATCAGGACGCAATGACTGAAGAACTCCTATCTCGGACCGCGAACGACCGTTCGAGTCCGTATTCGGCGTTATTGCGAGATGGGCACGAGCACGATTTTGCTCGGGGCGCCGTCGCATTCGACAAAGTCGCGTGCAATGACCTCGCGTTCGGTGCGACGATAGCCAACAATCAAATCGCCCGCCATGTCGCAGATCCGCACGGCGTTCAAAGGCGTCGTGTCGCGTCGCCATGCCGCGCGTTCACGCACGTCCACCGCCTCCGCCTGGATCCTCTCCCGTTTCGCGAGTGACGAAGCTCGCGAGACCGAGCCAAAACGCGCAAGCGTTAGGCAGCTCCAAGAGGCTACAGGCGATTTACGAGGAGGGGGTGTTGAGGTGGGAAGAGGGGATGATGTGGATTTCGGACAAGAGGGAGAGGGAGAGGGCGGAGGAGTTACTGAGGCAGATGATCGGGAGGCCCTGGTATGCTCCTGACCTCAGACTATTGGGGCACATTAGGAGGCTGTGGGTCGGAGTATTCCATGTCAGCGAGCGACTCCCAAATGCCCCGGATGGCTTACTGAAGGTAGTGGGCCACATCCCGGATGAACGTGCCCAGCACAGGTGCGATATATACAAATCAATCGGTGTTCTAACATTATACAATGGGTATTTGGAGGACGTGATTCCACGACTGAGCAAAATCTGATTCCCAGAGGGAAACAAGGATCGACTAAAAGAGTGGCAAAATATCAATATTCACCTAAAAATGTCAGGATTGGGTATCGTGAGGGAAACTCGAGAGCAGGCACGAACCTGATGGGCACAGATTAGGCACATGCTATCAAAGTTTATCGTTGGTGCCTAGCACAGCCTTCCACGCTGACAGCCGACGTGCTACCCGCTCAAGTTTTTTCTGGTTCCTATCTGAGGCAAATGACAGTACCCACAAACGGTGTCAGACGGGTCGTCAATGAAACGAGGTTGGAATCCTTTCAAGGGGAAGATGAAGTAACTTACATATGCGTGAACTGCGCTTTCGATCGTGCACGTTTGGTTTGCTGCTGAGTTATGGTCCTCTGCGAACTTGTAAACCCTTTCTTGCGTGACTTTGTAGTCATACCAGCCAGCTCGGCACATACCCCCTCTTTCCAACCATGGATGAGGTACATTATTTGTGACATGACAGGACCGGGGAATTGCTGGTGGTCATTCAGGGAGTCGGTGGACGAGCTCGTTTAGGGACTCCTGGGCCGCGATTAGGAGATGTCGCGGGTATCTGTGAGTGTGTCGAGGGGAGCTGAAGCGAGGGTGGCGATGTGATTTGCTAGCCGGGTAATCAGCATCACGGCCTCACGAGGCTTTGAATGTCGAGAGGGAATCAGCAGACGAGGGTGGAACCGAGTTAGGTAGTTTGGTTCTGAGGAGATGGATCGCAGAGGTCAGTGATCAAGACCTCAGTGTGAAAACTTTGGACCGTGTCGTCGTTTGAGGACATAACGCTCCCATTGGTGCTGCCCGAAAGTTTGTGCAAATGAGCGTAGGAGGCATATTCTGCAAGTGGAAGTCAATAGCGTATGGCATTACCGCATCCTGGATGCAAAGTCGAGAGGTAACTTGATCCTTTGTGTGGTGGTGGAGACAGAATAGGGGATTCCATTTTGGGAAGCTATTCATTTTTCGGCGTATGCCGGGGAGAGACCGACAGAGCAACTCAGCTCTTGTGGACATCCACGCCGTTTGACCCGACGTCCAACTCGACCGTGTTCCGTTCGGAGTCTTCCTCCCCGAAGAAAACAAAAAACGCCACCAGTTTTCGTATCTGAGGTGTTGCCGTCCGGTGCGACGCGGTACCGCTTTGCCTCTACCCGATTTGGTGTTTCTCCTTGGCCATTGGCGCGGTGGTAACAAGAACAATAGCACCCACTCGTATATCTGTGCTTCTCATCTGCTCGTTCTCAGTGTATTTTTGGCCATATCCCTCAGCTCCAATGCCTGCATCTGAGGTTCAAGGTCCCTTGGGCTTACACCTCAATCTCCCTTCTCACATTCCCGGCTCCCGCTCAGTGGCTTACAATGCCCCAGAAGACCAGTTGCTAGCAGCCGGCCGGACACGCTCCCTGCCGATAGGAGAGTCCAGTCAAGGACCCTCGTACGGCCGAAGGACACAGAGCGAGAGCTCGTTGAATATTCCTCAGGCTGTTCCCATGCCTGTGCTTCGATCCCCCCTGGCGGCGGATAATGCCGTAAGTATCGCCGTCAGCACGTACTTTCGAGCCGTTACTGACGCGGTACCCTCTGCTGTTCAGGCCCCGGAGCAACCCGCCTCTGCACCCTCGCCCGTGCCTACAGAAATAATTCCTCCTGATCTTACACAAGAAGAAATCGTCGTTGACATTCAACAATCAGGCATCAAAGTACGCGACTTTGCGTATGAACAACCCGTTCCTGTCGAGCAACACGCGCCTGAATTATTTGATCCCATTCTTGGTTGGCATGTTTATGAAGCGGTGCTCGAAAATCCCAACCCAGAGAGAAGTCCTCTCAATGGGAGACATCTACGTAGACTGCTCGCCCTTGGTTGGGTATCGGAAGAAGCGGATGCACACCGGTGGCTGGAGAAAGATAGGGAGGCATTAGAGAAGTTTGATAGCCGCCCCCGTTATCCTTGGAGGGCTCTCAGGTTGACGAAGCCCAAGAAGGATGACCTGAGAGAGGTGGCGACATCGAGGTTCCAATGGGTGAACGCCGACCAGCTCGTCCCTCAATTCGTCAACCGTGGCCTCTCCCGCGTCGCTGCTGTCCTTCGTAGCTCTCGCAATGCTGCCGCGCGGAATCAAAAGCGACATTCAAACGACGCCACCGAAACCGAGGAAGACCCCGAAGTCTCGCCCCGGTCAAAGAAAAGACGGTTGTCGGTCGGTGCAGAGTCAGCAGCTTCAGGGAGTCGACCCGCCCCCGGTCCCCCCGTGCACTTTCCTTTGACGTTGGTCAATGGCAAGCCACCACAACAGTTTCCGGCTGGACATCTATCGGATAGCCCACCGCGTCCCGCCCCGCTTCCAACACAAGGAGCACTCAGCCGCTCTTTACAACGTCACCTTTCCATGACATCTGTCTCTTCCCCTGACTCGCGGACGACGTTGACCCAGGGTACGAATCACGAATAACCTGCACCGATACCCGCTGGTCCACAAGCCCCACGTTGTTGGTCGTTGGTGATCCAAGCACATGGGATGTAAGGTGTACGGATTTTTTTATAAACAGTAATTTTTTGGGTAGCATTAAGGAGGGGAAAAGATAGGTACCATTGTACGAGTAATGTATCCAACTCGTTACCCTCTTGTAATACGTGTTTCAGATCTCCATTTTTCTCTTTCTTTTTTGCAGGTCCTGCCAGCCTTCTGATTGGTTGGTCTTGCCGATCGTGATCCGACCTACCGTTGTGGTATTGACTCCACAGAGGATGTCTTCACCAAGACGAGCCTGAGAGTACGTGGCTAAACTAGATCGGGTATAGCTTGGCGAGACGACCTCCGACGGGTGGGCTTCTCTTCGACACTTTCCGTGGTCATCTGATGATCGCGTGTCTTTCGGTAAGCCTGCGCCGTGTACTATGAGACTGATCGAAGTTGATCGGGCGACTGCGGAGCAGCGCGCTGTGCAACCCGCGCGCATGTGTCTGCGGAGGTGATTTCATTTCTACTGTACAGGCTCAAGTCGGAGTACGGCGCTCAACGTCATCTTCCTGTCCAGGGTGTGCGTAGGCGACCCATCGGATCAACAATACCCTAGGAGGGCAGGTGCATGACGACATCCTCTTTCAGGGTGGTTTATAAATTTCGCCTTATCTCTTTCGATTGGCGTACGCTGTCGACTTTCCCTCTATTACAAGCAGGCATGAGTGCGCTCTCTGCGATCGTGTCCCTCGGGATGCTTGCAGGCCTGTTCGCGACCTCTCAAGCAAGCCGCCTAAGTGCCATATCAAGCTCGGGGTGTCTCTGCACCAGCGACCAACCCTGCTGGCCCTCTGCCGCAACCTTCTCCCAACTCCAATCCCAAGTTTCCCAGCCACTCATCTGCCCCCTTCCCACCGCTTCCGCGTGTTACCCTCCCTCAAATCCATCCGGGAACTGCACCGATGTCATCACGAACTGGTACGACGGCAACTGGCGCGCATCGCACCCCGGTTCGTTGGAGATGGCCAATTTTGAAACGTACATGTTTCGAAACGGGACGATCGACGCGTGTTTTTTGAATACGAGTATCACAGGGACGTGTGGGCAGGGCCGGGTGCCTGTCGTAGGTGTGGATGCGCGTTCGGTCGCGGATGTACAAGCGGCGATTGGGTTTGCGGTCGACTATAGCCTGAAGATGGTCGTCAAGAACACGGGGTAAGTCCGTTGTGCGCGGGTGCGGGTGCCGGTGAAGGGCACATCGTGCGTGTGAGGTTCATGCCTGACGACTCCTGTGGATGTAGCCATGATTTTATTGGGCGGAGCACTGCTCGGGGTGCGTTTGTGGTGTGGACGCACAACATGAAGAACATCACGTATGACGCCTCGTTCGTGCCGCAGGGTGCGTCGGGGAGCGAGACATTTGAGGGTCGGTCGGTCGGTTTGAGAGGTATCTTGGATTTCGTTCGCTAATCTGTTTGTACAGCTGCGACCCTCGGTGCTGGGGTACAGTGGTACGAGGCGTCTGCGGTGAACGAGTATGGACGTATTATGGTTGGCGGCATCTCTGCGGGTGGTTCTGTCGGTGCCGCTGGTGGGTGGTTGACGGGCGGAGGACATTCTTTCCTGTCGCCCAGCTATTGTCTTGGTAAAATCCTTTGTTAACGACCCCACCGCTTGCCAAGCTGATCATCCCATGAAGGCGTCGACAACGCGTTGGAAATATCTGTTGTGCTCTCTACAGGCGAATACTTGACCACGAACGAGTATCAGAATTCGGATCTCTTCTGGGCCTTGCGTGGTGGCGGCGGAGGCACCTACGGGATCGTGACTTCGGTCACCTACCGCACGTACCCCTTAGTTCCACTCCAGGTCTGGCAATACGAGGCAAATATCACCAATTCTTCTGTGCTCCCAGAGCTGGTCGAGGAGCTTCTGCGCTCCCAAACCCAATTTACGGATGATGGTTGGGGTGGATATGGCGCGATATCCAGCCAAGGGATCAATTTCCTCTATATCGCGCCGAATATGACTAACGAGACCGTCACGACGACGACGCAGGCGTGGCTAAACTTTACGCAGTCCTTGGCGCCTTATGGGGTCGTGTCTGCGAGCGAAACGTATAATTATTCCTGGTCTGATCTGCTCTATCAGTTGGTGTACGGCGGTGGTGTGGGGGGCGGTGGATATGTGATACTCTCGTCTCGCCTCCTCTCGCGGGACACAGTTGCGAATAATTACAGTCAAGTCGCGCAGCTGCTCATCGACTCTAATGCGAGCTTCAAGTGCGTTCCTTCCGTTCCTCTTTGGACGGCTTACCATGGTCCACACAGCACCGTCGCTGGCGGCAGAGTGAGCCAGCTTGGCGCTGATTCTGCTGGATTGAATCCTGCATGGCGAAATGCGGTCGTCGAGACGACGTATGGGATTTCTTGGGACGAGGATACGTCATCTGCGGACATCCGGGCTATGATTCAGCAACTTCACGGACAGATCCAGGCAATGTATAATGCGACACCCAACGACGGTGCTTACTTGAACGAGGTGTGTCACCGTCGCGAGTCTGGCTGAGAACGTGTTTCACTAACACCCGTATCATCATGACGTACGAATAGGCGTCCCCGTTCGAGGTCAATTGGCAGCAGACGTTTTTCGGCGCACACTATCCGACGTTGAAAAGCATCAAGGACAAGTATGATCCGTATCGGTTGTTCGTCGTTACGGAGGGGGTCGGGTCCGAGGACTGGAATAAGAACTTGACGTGTCGATATGGATTATGACGGCTATATCTTGTTGATATCGTTCTTTGCGTGGATTCCCTGTTATTCAAGTATTGCCATAGAGGACCTGAGTTTCAAGTCGTGGTCCGGCGTCTCGAGATCGTGTATAAATTTTCGTAATGCGCTCAACGGAGGCGATTTCGGTGGCGATTTCGGATTGGTCGATTCCGGTATAGCTTCGGTCCTCGGGCGTATGTAACTTGATAAACGTGGTAGCGGACTTGAACGTGTCATTTACCCTGAAGAATTGGGTTCCGAATGGTACACGTTGTGTCCTCGAGGCATCATTGCCGCGCTGTGGCTATACACTGATAGGATCAATATCATTCACGCGCTAAGTTTCCTCTTTCAGCGATGCCTCTCCTTCAACGGCTGTCTGCCAGTGCCTCGTGTTCATATACTTTCAACCCGTGGAACAACGTGGATCACTTTGCCACCGACACACCGTGACTGAGCCAGGTGTGTGTGAACACAACCACTGGCAGAAGATCGGTGAGAGTTTGGCTCCCGCCTGATTATCGGGACACGAGGTAACCGCCTTGCGACTACTAGCCAGCAACGTGTTCATCCTCGACGTTTTAGCTCCTTGCAGACAACGGCGTGCTGGGCTATAGTTTCAACTCAATCGCCGACCCTTGGACCCTTTCCGAGCCCGTATTCATACCTAATACACACCATGTAGGTACCGATTCTTGCGGCGGCATCGGTGTATTGATCTTATTCGATTCGTTCAGGCCACGCAATGCACCACCTCCGAGCCCCGGAGTGGGCGATAGAATCGGCGAGGGCGATTGTGGACTCGTCCTCGAGGTTCTTCCGCCGGATTTGGCGGAGGTTGCGTTTGAGAATATGAGAAAAGAGGTGGCTTGGAACGTCATGTATCATCGAGGTATGTCCGGCGCTTACACGCCGCTCACGTGCGCTCATGTCGTACGATATTCATGCTCCAGGTGGGGAAGTGCCCCGACTGGTGGCGGTAGAGGGGGACATCGCTGCGGACGGAAGGTGAGCGAAACACAAGGCTGGTTACTGCCGACTGTAAATTATATTCATCTTTTTCATCATCTTCCTCTTGAAATAGTTTTCCGATATACCGGCACCCAGCCGACGAGTCCCCCGCACTTCGTCCGTTTTCCCCGACGGTCTCTCTAATTCGGGCGCTTGTGCAGAAGGTACTCGATCACCCGGTGAACCATGTCCTGATTCAGCATTATCGAAGTGGGGCAGATTACATCTCAGAACATTCGGATAAGACAATAGACGTCGTTCGTAGGTCCAAGGTTGTCAACGTCAGCCTTGGTGCACAGCGCGTTATGACCCTGCGCTTGAAACGAGACGGCGTGGAAAATGCGGGGCAAGGCGGTGTTCCTCGGCCATCTCAGAAAATCCCACTCCCTCATAACTCGATGTTCGTGTTGGGACTGGAGACCAATGCCAAGTGGTTGCACGCCATCAATCACGACAAGCGGCCGATACATCTAAAGTCCCCCGAAGAGCAGTTCATGAACGGGGAACGCATTAGCTTGACCTTCCGACATATTGGGACGTTCCTTGCGGGGGATGAATCGCGTATCTATGGGCAGGGAGCCAAGGGGAAGACCAGCGAGGACGCGCGGCCTGTCGTGAACGGAACGGAAGAAGCTGCGAGTCTCCTGGAAGCATTTGGTAAGGAGAACCAACAAAGTGAATTTGATTGGGATGCTGTATATGGGGAGGGGTCCGACGTCCTTCATTTTACTCCGAGGGACGCGTGACAGCTCGCATGGATTCGTGGGGGACAAGGTTGGATCGCCATTTGTATGAATGAAAGATGCTGTTATTGTTGTGTTTGTTTTTCATCCATCTGATTCTGTTGTAAATGCCTGGCAACGCTTGCTGGCGAGTTACACAGGGACACACGACTCTGTTTTGACCCGCCATCGTCGTCGACACAAATCGCGATCGCTTTATTGTCGCAATTGGCAGCACAGGTAACTTTTTTTTGTGTTTGACGCACACGCTGCACTCTCGTTACTGACACTGACATTTTTCCAGGATCTCTATCTTTATCCGGAGGCTACCGTAACTGGGCCTAATATTTGATGGTGAGCGGAACCAATTCGTGTACCTTCCTTTTTTGGATTCCAGGGGGTTGAGCTTTTTCAGGGCGGTCGCGTGTTGGTTTCTGTCGCGCGGGTCCTTCCTTCCTTTCCCTGCTTCAACTTTCTGCTGTCCACTCGCGGAAAGTCAGACACGAGGCTACTAATCGTGCTCCACGAGGCTTCCTCATAATTCCTGTCTCAGGCCCTTTATCTCGTCCCTCGCCCTCCCTGGCACTCATAATCTCTATTCTACTCTTTAAAAAATACGACAAAAAATCTCTTCTTCCCGAACGCGACACCGACGCTCTCCACACTTCACGAGCTCGCTTATTTTACTATCTCTTTGCACGATAAATCCATTTCATTAACGAGATGTCACGACTTCAGCCCAGTAGCCCCTCCGACTCCCCCAAGAGCGCGTCTCCTGGGCCGTCTGACCAACGGGGTGAACTCTCCGAGCAACCGTCTTCGTCTACCCACCCCCGGATATCCGAGGGTTCGGAAGGTTATCCCTCCTGGCTCCCCAAGCGCCCTCCCCCACCAGACCCGGGATCCACCATCCACTCCTCCAATGGGCAGTTCACACCTGGGCTTACTCCCGTTGAACCATTCAACGTCGGCCGCAAGCCCACTCCACGTTCCGTGCGTGTCGTCAGCCTTCAAGACGCCACTCAGCCTGGTCGGGATCAACGCGAGGGAGTCACAGAACAGACGCGGTTCGGTAACCCACTGCGCCCTCGAGTCTGGTCCCGCGCGACGACTGCTGGGATGAGCCCGTCTGTGGTGGCTGCGGTCCGTGCGCAAGACCGCGCGCTGAGTCGTCCCAAATTCAATTCAAACGGTCTCCATCCTGAACTCCTGCGAAACCCAACCCTCTTGGCTAAACTCTATTTTTACTTGTTTCCCTTCTTCACGTTTTACCACATCCCTCTGCAAAGTTTTTTTGACTTTAATGCCGTATTTATGTTGTTGCAGTGCGTGTATTTCGTTGGTGCTCTCTGTTGTCCACATGCTCACCATGACTCGTAGGGTCGCAGAGTACCCCAATCCGACAGCACCTGGTGTGTCAGGATCTGGAAAGAATTGGGCACTTGGCGCAACGGCTTATATAGCTTGTTGGTTGGTTTGGATCATCGTAGTGTTTGTGCTTTATGAACTTGTTTACTCCTTCTATCGTCGATGGCGTGTTAGTAAGTGCCTCTCGTCCTCGTTATCGTGGACAACCTTTGACTGAGACTGTTCCAGAGCGACCGCACATCGTTCCACTCTATCTTTCGTCTTCAGGGTTCAACTTTACCTCCATGACGTCGTACACGAACTTCTGCTTCATGCAGTACATCCGATACTCAGCCTTCTTTGGGGAAAACGGTGGCCTCCGTGATGGTCTCGCCGAAACGTTCTGGCTTTACTCACAGAACTTGCCCACCGTCGCGCTCCTCTTACCTCGAGCCGGTCTCTGCGTCGCCTTGCTCCTGTCATTCTCATCTGCGAATCCGGAATACGTTGGTTTGATCGAAGCTGGCTTCAATGGTCGAGATACGACCTTCTTCCGCGCGTCTGATGGCACGTTGACGGATTACGCCCGTGGCGTTCTGTTCGCCAATGCTGCGTGGACAGCATGGCGTGCGCTCGTCCTCTTCATCAGCTGGTATGTCTGCTCTCACCTAGACATGTGCCTTACTTACCCCATGACTATCAAGGATCGGCCTATGGATCTTGAGTGGTCAAGGCTGCGCGGGACTCTGCGGTCCCCGTCACAGATGGGAGGAAGAAGATCACGAAAAGACCTTGTCCATTTACAGTGATGGCGCTGATGATGTCGACGCGCTTCCCTGGAGCTGGAGAACGTGCACGCATCTGCGCATCCAAGAAGCGTTCGATTTCTGTCTCACAGTTAAGCCGCCTGCGCGGTGGAGCACGACCTTGGCCAAGAAAGAAGGGGCAGAAGGGTCAGAGATGCTTGGTGTACAGACCGCGCCAGCCTTTGAAGTAGAGCAAGTCTTGGCGGCTGTGGGATTGCCCTCTGTTCCGGCGCCTGCACGCCGAGCTGTACTTTCGGAGGACTTGTTTGCACGTCCACGCATGGGCGACGAGGCTAGTGTTGCGCCTTCACCGCTGCCCGAGTTGTCGGATATCATTCCCAAGGTTGTCAAACGAGCATCCGGGGATCACGAGATCGGGGGTCCTTCAGCTCCGTTGATGAAGCTGCCATACCCGTTCGCGGGCTATGGTGCGCAGGTGTCGTCTAAGGACCAGATACCGTTCCCACCTTCCCCTGGTTCGCGGAAGGAAAAGCGCAGATCCCCAGTCTCGAGCGACTCCGAGCGTCAACGATCTTTGGGACCCGAGCGAGCAGAGGAAGAAGCCAAAGAGGAAGACGTTGAAGAGGAGGAAGACGAAGAGGAGGAGGAGGAGGATGAAGATGAAGATGAAGACGAAGATGAAGAGGTGGAAGACGAAGAGGTGGAAGAGAGCAGTGAAGCCCAGCCACGCACCTCCGGCTCGATGTCTAGCCTAGGCCAGCCCATCTCCTCCCGTTATCCCTTCCAATTCCGTCACCCGCACACCCGCGGCGCATCCGTATCCTCGAGCGCTATGACACATTCTACCCCCAAATCGGACACCTCGCCTTCGTCAAATTCGCGCTCAGCGTATTCGAGATCCACACAGTCAACCGGGAATCATGAGACATCGTCTGATTCCCCCATGTCGCAAGCGATGAGTGGCTCTGTGATGTCAAGCCCTGCGTCGGGATATGGTAGTCCAATTCCTATGCCGCCTCGCCACCCTCAACCAGGTCGAGGACGTGCCCGTGCTGGAACTATGCCGGCATTCCCATCCTCGCCTTCGCCATTCATATTGCCAGGGCGGATCCCTCCTAGGATTCGTACTGACAGCGAGACCACCGATCACATGCCAGGCGGTTACGAGTCATTCTTGAGCGAGGACGCGGACGAAGAGGTGGACGATGCGGAAGAAGAGCCTCAGATGATGGAGCAGCCCGAACCAGAGGGACCCTACGAAGCGGCAGAAGGCGAAGACAGCGTGGGTCTACTGGGTGTTCCCCCGCGCAGCCCACGTTCGTCCAACGTGAGCAGCCGACGTCGGCGTGGACGCCGCAGCGATCAATCTAGCTCGCAATCGCGGTCGAATTCGGTGTCTTCCCGGTCTAGAGCCGGGTCTGCGGTCCGCTCGCGCACGCAGTCGCTCATCCAGAGTCTGGGCAACGCGTCACGGTCGTCGGTCGAGCTCGTGCAGTCGATGCGCACCCGGGCCAATTCGTCGAGGGCAAGACTCGAGGACGACATGGTTTACACGTCTGATTCGCGTTCCCATTCTGGGAGCGTGTCGCATGCCAGTAGCAGTCATGAGAACTACACGTTTGGACAGCCGATGTTGTCACCGATGCGTCGGGCGTCGTCCCAGGGCCAGCTCCCCACCGCTTCGAACCTCTCCATCTCGGCGCCATCCGAGGCCACGACCTCGCGATTGACGGCGCGTCAAGAATCCCGATCACGTGAGCGCCAGACGGAGCGAGCGGGGATCGCTATTCCATCACCCGGAGGCGGTGAGAGTCGACCAGATATCAGTACCGCCGCGCAGTCCTTTATCACTGCGCCAGCGACGATCGCCGGGACGTCCGACTCGAGCGAGGCAGTACCGTCGAGTTGGGCGGACGCGTCGCATATGGTTGACAGACCAGACACGGATTGGCGTCCTGCATGAACGGCATGACTTTTTTAACGAACGAACAACTCATCTGCAACCATCCAAACCTCGTGTATCCGCAGTCTTGGATATTAACAGTCTACGGACGGTCGGATTCAGACCCTTGCTACCCTGTTTTCCTTTCTTCTTCCTCGTGACGTGACTCAATTGCATTTTCAGCATCGTACTATTAACCTTATCCTTACATCCACATTGCCATCCATCTATTCTTCATTGCACACGAAACATGTTTTCTTTTCCTCCCTTTGCCTTTTTCCCCTCTGTCCATCACTTGAGTTGACCCTTGCACTCTAGTCACCGTTTTCTGTTGTCGTCATTACATGGATAACTCTCATCATAGGTCGTGTTCATGTACTGCCGACATGATAATCCTACAACCGTTGTTCAGATTCTATGCTAGACTGTCTGAGCCACCCCACTACGAAACGATCGAGTTGGAGGAGCGAGGACTTGTTCATACACCTTGATCAAAGAGTATCTCGCCCAAACGAGCGCTCGTCGTCGTCGTGTACTTTTATTGTATAAACGCCAAAAGCCGCTTTCGTATGATCAAACAGCCACCCTCATCCCATCCACCACGGTGCGTTCATAAACGTCGACGCGATCGCGCGTCGTCCACACCCGACATGATGGGGCAAAGGTTGCAACGGGTCACCGTGACGGAGATGGGGCCGGTGGATTGTCTCGGGCTCGTCAAGATCCATTGCTGTAATGTGTAAACAATTTCAAAGAGACGATAACGGAACAGCGAAATGGCAGGGGCATAATCACTGTAAGTGGCGGTACTAGTCCGGCGGGTGTCGGATCGTAAAATACGGAGGATATGAAACCACACTACCGGGAAGCAAGCATACCTAGGAGAGCGGGAATTGAGACCAATTGACCTGTGACTCACCAGACTTCGCAATCATCCACATTCGTTTTGGCTATTATTTTGCTAGTCTTCCTAAACCAGACCTAAGACTTCAAGATTAGAAGACAGACTTGTTTGCCTCTGATGGTTGGTTGAAACGTGGAGGTCAGCTTTGATCGATTGATCGGTATTGGTCGCTTATGTAATACCATCTTTAGGTTCCGTCAACTTGTCGGGATTTCAACACATTCAACGGGGGAGAACAATCGACATCGTTGTGGACCATGGACCCGGTGTGGACAGGTCAAGTGGGGGGTGGCACACGTGAGGTGGGCACAGCGGACCAGGCAGCTATAAAAGCTCAACCCCAGAGCACCTTCAAGTTTCCCCAACATCCGGAGTCGTGAGTCTCCCATCAGCATGACACCTAAAACTCGTTCGCAGAC
This sequence comes from Boletus subdepauperatus, assembly GCA_038092595.1. NCBI lineage: Eukaryota > Fungi > Basidiomycota > Agaricomycetes > Boletales > Boletaceae > Boletus > Boletus subdepauperatus. Next base: position 15,683 of record JBBPQQ010000119.1, read on the forward strand.
AGCGCGCTCGCGTCCTCCCAATCCATCTAGTCTTGTTACCTTTGAAGAAGAACTCGGAAATCTCCACGTTGAAGATGACAGGACCAAGTCCCAGAGACCGACTCGACCAGAAGCCGAAGGCGTAGAAACACACACCACTCCGAGATCCAGGAAAATCACAAAGACCGTTACTAGTTCTCAGAAAGATCTGGCTCGCGACGCCGACCCCAATAACGGACGTTGTCTCGTCACCAACCGGCCCGACCCAGTCCAGTCATGCCACCTTGTAGCCCGAACAACTAATCACGAAACGGTGCGAGTTTTTGTATCTCAAATAATGCGACTGTACTTAATCCATCCGACCTGTAGCTCACGAAGTTGGAGTATGTGTGGGGGCTTAAATATAAAGATTTCAATGTCGACGCGAGGCATAACGTGATGCATTGTATGTATGTCGGTCGTGTTTGAAGTCACTTGTACTGATATCTGTTGTAGTGCGAAGCGACTGGCATTTCCTCTTCGACCAGCCAAAATGGGTGCTGGTTCCGGAAATGGAGGTTCTACGAAAATTGAGCAAGATATACGTGGAAGACAAGTGCACGACGAGCGATATCACAAAGGTCTTTGGGTTCTCGTGCTGCTTGAGATATTGATTCAAGATCATTTAGCTTTTCGTGGAACCAACCTATCGGTACTACGTTCTTCCCGCCCCTACGTTGCACGAACCAATTTGTCGTTTCTCGGACGTCAATATCCACGATCATGAGACTCATTTTCCACCTTTCTTGAACCTCGGCCCTCTCACGAGCCACATCCGTCCGCACTTCGTCGTTTTTAACACTGGTAAAAAACTGTCAAAGACGCAGACTGAACACTTCTCCGAGATGATCCTCACCCTCAGCCAAATGTTCCCTCCTTTGAGTAATGCACTCGCGATAGTGATCGCCATACAGCGTTTGTATTCCGCATGGACGGGGGTTCAAGTACCCGATCACTTCTATGACACCGTCGGAACACCAAAGAGGTTTCATGACCCATCTGAAGAAGCGCGAGATGATAACTTGCAAGGCAGACCTCCAAGACGTCAGTGTCCTAGGAGTGCGACCCGCTCTCGAGGACAAGGAACTTCGGCCTCAGCTGGCCGTTGTACGGGAGGGATTCTTCCCTTGCACCCTCCCGGAGATGACGACTCTTCATCTGTTGCGGATGACACGGTCGTTGATGACGATACCGCTTGGATCGAGTTCATCCACAACTGGCGAAAACAAAGCGAGGGCGTTACGGAAAGTTGGGAGTCGGACGTGGTTCATGACTCGTGCGATGAACAGCTTGCTGCCTACATCGACGAGCATGCTCGCACTCCTCCTTCACCAGGTGCCTGGGACAGCTGGAAACCATCCTGGGATGACCGCACGTTGCGATACCCCAGTGCGTCTGATCGGGCGCAGTTCTCGAGCAATGACTGGGCGGTTTTCAAGAATAATCTATACCTCACTAGACCTAGCTACCCTCAAGTTACTACGTGATATTCCCTCATTCTTAACCTGGTAGAATTGCTATGAAGGGTTGTATACCGTTGTATTTCGATATTGTCTAGATCACCCTCATCATAACACAACCTACACACAGAACATCAAATGGCCTGATGGTATTTTCATTGTATTTCGACATCATTTAGATGTCGGGAAAAAGAATCGCGGCTTCGAAGTTAAGGTGTGTCCGAGGTTCCGGTAGCTAACTCGAATATCAAGCATACATATTGACGTTGGAATGTAGATTATGATGGTGCATGTTTCATGGCGGAAGGTGTCGCTGACGTTCTGAGTGACGGTGAGTCTCTGAGCCTGTTGATGCAGTCTGGTGACCAGCCCGCTATGAAAAATTGACAAGGCACGGAATCAGTGTTCAACCTGAAGTAGTCAGCCGCTGAACGTAACTGGTCTCAGCGACGGTCCTACGTTGGAGCGGAGGGGCGGCAGGAGTGCCATGGTCAGAGTCGGGAGATGGTTGTTCGGGCAACAGGCACATTTCCTTCATGGTTGGTCCAACGCGAAATGGCGACGAGAGTGCGCGGGATGGGCAAAATTTCCGACTCCTGAGCAGAAAAGAGGCCCCACAACTTGAACTTGAAACAACGAACGCGACAAGGCGCGAGAGGGGCGGTTCTCTCGAAGCTCCGACCGATCCTCGTGAGGTGGGGCAGGGGAGGATACAAACTCTGCCCGCCATCGCTGGCGCGTGAGTACTCGAATATCGGGTGTCCTACTATTTTCATCGTGCTTGGGGGCCTGAACAGTGAACACAACTTACCTGATTCCGCATGTGCTCAACTTCACTACTACGGAAAGGAAACGCGACGATCGTGCCACGACGGGCCAACGGCGACCTGGCAGTGCGCAAGGCAGTCGACAACTTCCGTTCCCGACAACGGTGGTCGGGCAGGCCTGAATGACTCGAAGAAAGGAGCGGAAGTCGTGCACATGTAGCGATACTAGCAGCGCCGGCCAATGATAATTCACATGAACAGACCGATGACTCATGTAGAACTCCAGGACGATCGCTCGCGTCATAACGGACTCGGAAACAGAGCAGAGAAAGTTAAACTTGGCAGGAGGGGAATAGAGTATTTGGGTGGGCAGTGGCGCTGAATCCCTTTCGGTACGTCGACCAAAATCCCTGTTGCGCGACAGGGTCGTCCCACCGTTGGAAGGATCTATACCAACGCAATCCGGGCTACATTTTGCATTCACAAATGTATAGCACAACGTACGAGCGCAGGTTGAGAACGCTGCACCGTTGAGAACGCTCTGCTCTGCATTTTCCGCCGCAGTCCGTCGTCTCGACGATCAACAACCACGCGCAGTTGCGTACATTGCCCCGAGGTCAGCTTGAAATGTAAAAGCACCCAAAGTGTTAGATACCTCACCGAGATTTTCGACGAAGGTTGGTCGGGTATGCGCGCGACGAACGATCAGCTCGAACTGTCAGAGAGGCCTGGTGGAGGGTCGAACAGTGAGAAACTGAAGAACAGGGCCGGCGGGACAGTGGAGACGGCGGGGGCCTGCAGGGACCGTAGAGATGGAAGTTGGGAGACGTCGGGGAGTTCCTCCTTGATATGATGGACGGCGTCGGGGCATGGAGTTCGGTGGGTGGTGCTGTCTTTCGGTCGAGATGGGTATGCTAGGCTCGGATGGGAAACCCGAAAAGGTATCCGTTGGGAAAACCAAATCGAGTACTCGTTGTCTGGTCACGGCGAAGATGCCAGTGGTTCAATCCGCGTGAGAGAAGGATTAATCATTCTATGTTATTTCACTAAAGATGGTCCCTAAAAGTAATTGGTCGTGCACGACAATAAAATCTGCTATTATAGCTTGTACTGCACAACTTCAAGTTCTACGGGTTACCTATGCCCGTGCCATTCCCTCGTACCTACCATATACATTATGAGAAAGTTGACCATAGTTACGCATCAATGTGATTAAGTCTGCGCCATTTCGCGGCATTTTCATCTGCACTACCTTCCCAAGTTGTGCCCTCCATATCCGATGCTCTCCAAGTACATCAGGAAAAGAGAGTATTGCTTATTCATACTTATTATACTTGTTTAGCCTTTTCCATTTTACACAAAGCTTGATCAAGCAAAGTAACTATACTAAGGAGAAACAATGTGTAGAAAGCAGAGCAAGCCCGAAAAGCATTAAATTTTGTATTGTGATAGTAAGGGAGTTAAAGTGTTATGTACTGAGAGTCAAACTCGCGACTACCTGCAGTTACCAAAAACAGTAAAAGGCACACATTAACCACTGCACCACAAGTGCCTGTTAAACTTTTAACTCAAATGGTATATGACTACGTGTTAGTCCGGTAGGTTGAAAATTTTGCGCAAGTCCAAACTTCCGCCCGCACACCCTTTGACTCCACACCACCACTCAATAACATTGTCACCCACACAACCACCCTCATTGCAGCCCAACACATGCCCCAATGCACACGCTCGCATAGCCATGCCCCGTTCGCGCTGACCATCCGAATCCGACCCAACAAGGAAAATGAAGACGTGGTAAGTGCTCCCCATTCAACCCGTTCACCACACCTACCACTCCTCCCAGCCCGTTTGCACCTCGCATTAAGCCCAGCCCGTCGTGTGCCCACAATCCATTCAAGTGTCCCGGGTCTCATTCGGAAAGAAAAGCAAGCTTTCTTGTCTTTTTCCCCTGTGGCATCAGATGATGGTCGCATTTGTGCCATCTCGGATTCAGCCCGGCCCTCACTGGACCAAAAAAATGGAATAAATGATAAGTACTACCCATTCGAGCTGTTTACCGCACCTACCACCTTCTCGCAGCCTGTTTGCGCCCACCTGATCATTCCACTGCCGTGCCTAGCCGGGTCACGCCCTCCCACATCCTTTCCCACCTGCTCGTGCACCCTCTCCACCCGGTGCCCTCTCCACCCACTAGCGCGTTCCGACCCATTCACACCCATGTGCTCTTGTTGCAGTCCAGCGTACACTCCAACACACGTGCAGCCACTTCCCATTCGCGTACAACTGAAGAAAAAAAAGCTAAGTACCATTCTATTCGACCCATTTACTGCACCCACACCCTCTCAGCCTACTCATGCCCGCTCGACCGTTTGCTGTGCCGATTCGCCGTGCTGATTTGTGCACCCACCTGTTCGCACTGTCTCCCTCCCGCTGACACCCTCCCCACCCTTTCGTGCGCCCGTTTGCGCCCCCTTCCGCCATCCATCCGCTCGCGCCCACCCGAGCCCGATCGCAGCCCCACATCCGTTCGCAGCTATACGCCGTTTACTGCGCTCACCCAACGCCACCTGCCACTGTTCGTTTGCCCCCTCAACCTGCCCGAGTGCTGCATCAATGCGCCCACCTGGTTTGTTCGCCCCCGCACATTTGCACTCATGCATTTATTCTCTGCTGTCCCCTTATTCGCTTAATACACTTTTTGTCTATATATACAAAAATATGAAATTCTGCTTTTATTGCTTTTTCGTGCTTGTGAGGTTGAGAAAAAGCATGCAGAAAGCAAAATAAGTTACAGACTCTCCTTGTATGCGCTTTTTTTCACCTAAGGCAGCAGTTCTCGGCGGCAATAGTGACCTTTCAGGTGGTGTTTCCTTGCGTGAGGTAATTGACCTTAGAGGTCAACGCTCGTCCGCGGCTATTTCCGAATATTCCTAAAATAGATGGATGGCGACTTGCTTCGAACTCCGATGGTCTCATAGACCCATTGATCATTACTGTTGGCACCAGACATACAATTTTGCAATTCCCATGTCTTATGGATAGAACAGGCTAGGCACATGGTGTACACAGTTTCTAGAGTACTTTAGATACATTATCTACCATTTAGAAGGGTACTAGAAGCATTGTGGAGGCCACAATGACATGTTTTCATTTTGTTTTGAAAGTCTCCTAAGTTTGCAAAATGTTTCCCACGCTTTCATATGTTTAAATCACTCCTCACACCTTTAATCAGTGCTAGTAA
>JBBPQQ010000120.1:0-21133 GCA_038092595.1 Boletus subdepauperatus
ACCATGTTCGTGTGCTCGGGCTTCAACTTGAACGACACAATTACTTGTCCATCCAAGCGGGACACGCAATGGCACCTGGTGACGCTGCCTCGAGTCGACAACCTGAAACCGGAGAGCACTCTGAAGGTTCACAACGACCAATTTACAAGACAGAGACCACTGGTGACTACTGGCGAGATGTATGGACGGCGTTCAAGGTTCGAGTCTTGATGCACGCAGGGGGACAGTGACCTAAACTACCTGCGAAGCTAGCAAATATCGGTAGTCGATGACTTCCAGCGACTCGGAGAGATGCCTTGCGCACGGAATAGTCTGCTGAGCGGGATTGCTAGCGGGGCTGGTGTAGGATTCATTCGAGCGATGGGTGCCGGTATGGGTGAGGTCATTGCAGTATGGTCCACGTTTTCACTGTTTGTTCCACAGGCCCGTTCGTTGCCTCTAATTGGGCAGTTGGAACTTTCATGGTCATTTCCTTAGGAACCTGGTATGTTTTTGCGGAACGAAACGGTCAACCCATGCTCACTCATTCCAGGACGGTTTGCCAAAAGAACATGGAAGCTGAACGTCGGAGACTGGCGAGGGTGGTAGAGGAGATGCCCAAGCGATTCATTAAGCAGAAAGAGCCCAAAGATGGGGCTTCCGAGGGAGCCTAAAACTACTTGGATCAATCTGCCTCGCGTGTACAAAGCAAGATCTCTCTCTGACATGACTAGCAGGTTCTGCAGCTGGCATGTGTCACCAAATTACTACATTCTCGTCCCAATTCTCCACCAGATCTGGGTCGTCCTATAGTGTCAGCAGATCAATGAGCACCTAAATGTAACATCAGGATCAAGAGAAATGACCTTGAACGCAGTGGCGAAAGTATTAAAACCTCCCTGAAGAACATACACTTGCTGATTCTTGTACTCCTCGGCTTCTCGATGAGATCGTGTTGCGTCGTAAAGCTGTCAACGATGTTTCAGTTACGGCCCGGACAACCTCTACGATTTGTTGGAAATTTTACCCCAGCAGCGGCCGGCCCGCTGCATAATTTACAGTACATGTCGATCAGAATGGATTAGGAGAAGAAAAGAAATACGCACCGCTCTTGGCTGAATTTGCAGTGAAAGACTACGATGGGCACACCTTTGGTCTTGCTGACAAGCGCATCGACGCTGGACTGAAATTTCAGGGAAGGGAGATGGTATGATCCCTTGATGTTTCCTCCCTTCCAATCACCGTCACGGACGTCGACAACAAGATAGTCTGCATGGAAAATCCAAGTTAGCTGTGCATAAAAGTTTGTGAAACAGTTACCTTGCCATGGTTTTTTGTCACTCTTGACAATGCTTGCCAATTCCTACCAGTACTTGGTGTCGGAAATCTGACCCAGCGAAAAAAATGAGTATTCGTACAGCGCTGGTGATACGTGATATGCGAGGGGCCATCTTGGAAGTGATAGTTGCTACTTTGTATGTGTGAGTGCAGATGTGTCGCATGGACGCCAAACTCAGTCGAAGCTTTTCCGAGTCTCGCGTCGAAGCCAATGTAACTAAAAGAGTGGACAACAGTATGTCGGTATCTCGCTACAAGAACTATCATGCTCTGCTATCGACGGCTGAGGGACCTTCCTCGAGGTACATCAATTTTTTTGCGGCTGGGTGGCCCAGGTGTCCGTCCCCTGGGAACCTCCTGCAGAGGACTGCTCCGATCTTCTTCTAATCGAAAAGAATTGTCAAACTCTTCTGTTGCCTTTCCTTTCCCTTTTTCTCGTTTGACTTCAAGGGATTGTTTGCGGTTCTTTTGCCCGCTATGGTGAAGTTCAGGTTGGATTATGTGCTCCCGACTACTAATGACTTCCTCGCTGTCGAGCTTGAATGACACTCGCCTTCCCCGAGATTTACTTCGTCCTCGACTCCGGGCACGTTGTTCTTCGACGGGAGGAGACACTGAGGACCGAACAGGGGACGATGGAGACAACCCAGAATAAGATATACTCGACGATGGCGTGTGGTAATGGCGGGCGCCATGGAAGTGAGGAGGGTGATGAATGGGGGTGCTGTATGCAGCGTGCGGAGGTGGAGGTGGGGGAGGGTACGGTTGTCCGGGGTTAGACGCATACGTAGCGTAAGAAGGCATTGTGGCAGATATAAGGTAAGAAAGCTGATGCATCGCTTGCGCTAGAAGGTAGTGTGCCTGCTGTGTTTGCACGGGATCCATGGGCGGTGGTGGGTGAGCCGGAAGTGATAGGCCTGTGGTTCCTTGGTTGGGGGAAGAGAAAATAGATGGTGGACGAGAAGGGTGCCGCTGAGAGTAAGGATGGGTGACGGGGATAGGTGGATCGGAAAGCAGTGGCCAGTTGGAATTGTAGTCATGCGAGGTCGGTTGCGCTGACTCAGGCTCAGGAGATCTGTAAGCTGGGGCAGATAAAGTGGACGGCTGATTTTTGGACGCTGAAGAGAACGAGGACAATGAGCGTGAAGGGCCTGCAACAGTAGGCTCGAATCGGACTAGGACGAAAGTAAGGTAAGTGACAGAAATGTCTCTTCGAAATGCAACCTACCAGGAGTTGATACGTCCTTGGCCAAAATCGGTTTGGGGCCATCCGGTTGCGGGCTCTGAGAAGTCGATTTGCCGTGGCTTCGCAATGTACTTTTTGGCGCCGCTATATGAAGGTTTGACGATACCAAGCTTAGACACGCGAGGCGATGCAGCAGATGAATGCCCACCTAGGGACTGTGCCAAGGGACTACCACTTGTTGCAGAAGATGCGATCCGTTTTCGCTTTCGACCCCGGGACGCTACTTCGAGTGTCTTGGGCGTCTTTTCGCGATGGCTATCGTCTACCAAGGGCGGAATTTCTTTCCCTTTGCCCTTGTGTGCCGGAGAAATACGACCAAGCATTTCTTGGTCTGACCCCCCATCGTCGGAAATCACGACACCCGTCTCTTTCGAGACAGAGGAGTTTCTTTTGTGAGTGAGGATGACCTCGGGTTTCCGAGGCACGAGGGGTGAGCGAGGTCGATTCTCAGACTTGAGCATCACCTCATGCGATTTTATTTTGGAACGAGGGCGCGCCCGAGATTTGGGCCCCCCACGCTCGCTGTCTGGAGGGGACTGAAGTGGTTGTTGAGTCTCTTTAGGTTGCGGAATGGGTGGAGGTGACACCCGGGTGAAACGGGGAGGGTGCGTTAGTATTGCTTCAAATTCTTCGTCCGAGTCCGACTCGGTGAGCTCAATCACTTCTTGTTCTACTTCATGCACATCCTGCTCGGACTCGTCTCGTACAACTGGGTAAACAGCGGTAGATTCGTCATGCGTCCAGAGCGCGAGTTCGTCCTCTGACTCGTCGTCTGACGGTGGAACGCGAGTAGAAGGACGCGTAGGGGTGGTGTCGACTTCAGGTTCCAGAGGGGGTTCCGCGCTCGCCACGTCCCGAGCTTGATTCGCAATCGCAGCCTCCCTTTTCTGTGACTGTTCATCCAGTGCTTCCCTTAAAGCGGACAGCTGTTCCAGAGACATATCTTCTTCATCCTCTTCATCCCCCGCAAGCTCCCTCCTCTTCTTTTCTGCTTCCAGGAACTCTCTGAGGTCTTCTGCGTCTGTGGTGGCCGACAGAGGTGGCACCCCACGGAGTAGCTCTTTCTTCGAGATAGGAGCGTCGTCGTCAGTGGCAGTCTCGCTAGGAGGGAGTGCATTGAGTTCGGTGTCATCGTCATCTTGCTCGCTATCCTCCTGGTCCTGGTCATCCTGGTCACTATCCAATTGAGTAAAGTCCCTGGATGCACCCTTGACGGCGCCACGGTCCTTTATAATAGCATAGCTATGCAAATCGATGATGTCGTCTTCGTCGAGCCGTTTGTTGTACCGTTCAGCAAGTTGAGCCCAGGCATTGAGGACGCGGAGGGTGGATGCTCTGCGAGCGGAATTCACGTCTGCAGAGGACGTCGACTCGTTCGACGTGGACGGTGCGGCGGATATGGAGGATGGCGTGCTTCTGAGACGAGGTCGTTTTGCGGGTGGACGGTCGGGAGGTCCCACAGAGGGGGAGGCAGAGGGGGTCAACAGTGTTCGTTGGGGTTCGGTGATGAAACGCTTGCTTGGGGCGCCACTCGGCGCCGGTGGAGACATCGTTGCGGTCGCCGCACGCGACGAGCGAGCCATGGTTTTGGTGCGGGGAATGTTGTTGACCACGGTCACGAATTCGAAGCCGATCAACGCGTCGCGTCAAGCTGGTATTGCCAAAACTGGCTCAGTCGTGTCACAACCCGGGCCATTACTTTCAAGTTGGCCACCGTCATCCACGTTATTCTCCGGCAACGTCATTATCAATAGGCTCGCGAAACTTTGGTACGTTGTAATGTCCATATGGTATGTACATTCTACCACGTATTGGATGGGTATAGTAATGTCGTCTCCGTCAGAGTGACACAAAAATTGGTACACGATCGAGTCGGTATGAAGACAACACCGCTGATACAGCCTATTAACAAGCAGGATTGCGCCAAGTAACAAATACAGTTGGAAACAAAAAGACGTCTGCGAACGGAAGTTAGGTGGGCATGTTATCGATGCATCTGTTGCTCACCATGTGGGTAACCTTATCTAAGTCTCATCCTCGCAAATACTGGCAAATGCGGCAAAGTTTCCTATGCAGCTGATATGGTCATTGTCGAGATGGCGCTTGAGGGCATCGCGTCTACTGAACTCCTTGCAGCAGCCCCCAGTCATCGTCTCACCGCCCCAGACATAAGTCTTCGCGTCCGCTGGGAGGTTATGATTCCTTGCGTCCTCTACAGGGACCCCGCAGCAAACCCATTGTGCAGGCCGCTGGAGACGAGTGTGAGTACGGATATGGCGTTTGAGATCCGGGGTGCGGTGGTTGCGTTGCACCCATTTGCAGTGGGGACAAGCCCAGGGGTTGTTCTTCGCTACCGGGGTCGCAGGAATAACACCCGTGGTCGCCTGAACATTGCGGGGATGCGGGGAATGACGAGGTCGTTTACGGGGGGCATTTTCAGCGCTCTGCTTTTGCGACGAGGTAACAGTGGAGCTGGTAGCCGATCGAGCGGATTTGTGCCGTTTCCTAGAGCCCAGAGTGGGCGATGGAACATATTCGTCCTCAGACCCATTGCCGTCACTCTCCGAATACACATCTTCGTTGGAGTCGTGAAGCACGACGGGTGAACGATGTCTCGCAAACGACTTCCGAGTATAGCGAGCGGTACGGCGCGATGCGATGGAAGGAGGTTCGAAGATGGGCGCAGGCGACGAGTCAGGTTCAACCGATGGACTTGATCTCGACAGAGGGGAGATCTCTTGTACCGATGGGATATATGGGGGATCCGTGGGCTCCGTCACAGGGGTGGAGTCATGGGGTTTACTGCTAATCTGTCAGACGCGTTGAACAAAGGGGTATATGGGAGGATACGAACAAAATCAAAGGTGAGCACGGGGACGGATCGGAATCTGTGTAGGGTAGGTCAAGCGAGGTGGGCTCGGGATTGACATCAGAGTCCGAGTCGGAATCAAAGTGGTCATCGCTGGAGTCATTGTCGAAAACAGGATCGGACAAGGAGGATCCGGATGAATAGGAAGAGACTGGGGAAGCCGATGAAATGGTGGACAAGGAGTGGGGACGACGGACGGCGGGGACATATGGCTCATCGAACTTATCGTCTGGACTAAACTGGGCAAGCCAGGCCATGTCGTCGTCGTCATCCTGGGCTCTGAGCTTCTCATACAGCTGTGCCATGGACTGGCGACGATATAGGGAAGAGGCCATGGCGGGATGGGGGAGATTTGGGAGATGAAAGGGGGAGGGGGACGAATATATAGTTTCTGAGATCTCTTTCTTTCATGTCTTTGAGCCCGCGTTGCCGACCTCGTTTTTTGTTCTTTGTGGTAACTCCGACGTAGTACCCTCGACACATATCACATTGAGGCAGCCTTGTTGCAAGAGAATACCGCAAATTTGGCCGCGACGGGCCGACAGCTCGGCACACCCGTGAGAGATGTGACTTTGTAAAGTGGTCCAGCCACGTACTTACCCAATATGGGACCCTTGCACAGCCCCTCCTTTGAAGCTCAAAGGAAGGCGGCAATCACGCCGCAACTCAGTCCATGACTTCATTTGACAGCGATGCTCGATTCCTGTGTACACAACTATATGTGCAAACATCCTGTCACCGCGGCCGACGCGACCGTATCAGTTTTCCCTGCTGTATTCGCGGGCCGCGACTGTCCAAGCAGCGATGAGCGTTTGCATCGTGAAAGGCCACTCCACTCACCCTCGTATCTTCTTCCTCGGCCGAGGCTCGTGGGCAAAGTCCTCGACAGGTATCCTTTGCCTGTATTTCTCCATGCACCAGAGAACGTATCTGTGGAACATGAGGCGACCGTTAACTAGTCCCCAATTTTGTACCTTACCTTCGATCCTTCACAGCGAGACCTGCCTTCTTCAGGTCATATCCCGAAGTGTGCCAGAATGCATCCCAACTATCTATGGTAACCTTTGTCTCTGCAGATCTTCCAATTGCGCTCAGGAAGGCTTGGGGAGTGGTAATATCACCTAGGAGGCCACTTCCGTCAGCACGAACCCGGAAGTTAATTCTGCGGGCAGATACTATACCCTGTGGAGGTGGTACAGGTCTGAGAGTAGCCTTGTTCTGAAATGACCTCACGAACGTCTGGGTGACCCGCCGAAGCGAGGACTGGAGGGCAAAGGACATGGTGCAAACACTCGATTTCGTTGCAACCTCAACTGGAAATTTCGATTTCAAATTCCTCACTCATCACGTGACCGCCGCTCTCTTCTGGCCTTGTCCCCCCAGTAGACCGTGTTGCTGGTGCTCCCTTGCCTCCCCGTCTCGCGAGTCGTGTCGCTCATGCTTGGCATACCCACGCCATCCGTGCCACTGGTCACTTATGGGGCTCGTATCGCCGTCACCCCCGTGCACGCTGCTCTTTTTCTCCTTTGCCTTGTAACAAGCCTTTATCTGTTTTCCTGCCCGATCATCTCCAATTCCTTCTCTAGCTATCATGTTGCTGCCCTCCTTTTGAGCTAACGAGGTGTTTTCCGCACCTGAGCTTATATAACAAGCGTAGTTAGCCAAATAAACACATTCATTCATTCTGTCCCTTTCTTTGCGCTGACCCGGAACACAAAAATACTCCATAGTGATATAGCCGTGCACAGGAACCTCTCAGAATACCGGTGCGTCTCGCAAGAACAACTTTGCTTCCTCCTTTTTGACCCACCGAGTGACCGAGTTGGCAGCGTTGATGGCTGCTGTCTTGGGTAATCTCGGTGATAGAACAATGTAAAGTTCAAATGGTTGTGTTATCTAATAACTCTCTTAGAGCATGTCAGGGACTCGAACTGAAAGGCTAACCCATCCCATAACGATTTCTTTCTCTGTGCGAATGAATTGTAGCTTGAGTGGCCCACTTTGGCCGGACTTGGCGTGAATGGCATCATACACAACTTGATACATGGTAATAAGTCTGTCAAATGAAATGAGCAGATTTGACATGTGCAAGATTGTGGGTGATACCTCCTCTTCTCTTCGATTTTCTCGTAAGGATCTTCAAGAACCGGAAACGTGATTTGAACATGAGGTCTGGATTTGTATATAAAGTGTCGCAATCCCGGTATCCCGAGCTGGGATACAGTATATTGTGCTTTGCCAGAATCTATCACATCCGATATCGAATCGAGAATACCGCTGCTAGCCAGTTTCTGCAAGGCGTCGTGATCTCGGTTAAAAAAAAGAGAGTCGGGAATGGCAATAAAATCACAAACTTCGGTGACAGTATCACACCATCCTCGAACTGTCTCAAATTCCCCCCCTCCACTAACGCATACGAGACCGATACCTGCATCCAACTGACCTGTCTGCTGAGAGGGATCAGCCGGATGACCTTGCCTATCATCTAAGCCGCCAGAGTCAGTATTTGAGGCATCGACTTCGTTATGTTCTGGTTTGCGCAGAAATGCCACGTAGGCATTTACGAAGCCCGTGGGATTGAACTTCGGGAGGCACACAGGGATCCATGATGCTGCCGCGGGGGAATTAAATATCGAAGGAGAGTGAATTGTGTTAACAATGATGTGGATGTCTAGTAGAGAAGCTGGTAAATCGGAGGGCATGAGACATCAAGGGACACAAACCCGTGGGGTGTATAGAGTGCTTTTTTGGCCGCACAAGAGTAACCACGCGCCCTTGGGCGACAAGAATAATGTAGAGGGTATCCTAATGCTCATGAGTGCCGAGGCTCTGGTTTTCGTTCCTACATACCTTCATCTTCGTTATAGGCACCAGCGCGTCGGCAACTCGGGACCTCAAACTCGGATCCAGTTGGAGACAATGTAATGAAGACGTCGCTATCGCGAAGTCAAGTTCTAACCGCTTAAGTAGGGAGAATAGGAAAGGTTCTGTGCCTACGAAAGAGAGTTAGCATCCAACTTTACATACAGTAAGACGGTAAACTGGAACCATTCAACAACCGACGCAAATCAAAGTTTGTTCGTCGTTCAAATATCCGCCGCAGCTGTGAAGCTGTGACAATGCTCAATATTTGTAGATGCAGGTATTCTAGATGGGATCGAGTCTTGCTTTGATCAGCTCGGTCAGATACCATTACACCACAGAACCTCGGCATCGTGCTCACCACCGACTCCGGTTCACCCCACGTGGACGCGCACACATAGTAAATCGGCGACTGAAGCAGGAATGTGATCGTCAACGGGCCAGCATTGATACACCTCAGTTTGTCCCCGTCGTCAATGAACACGGAGATTAGCGCCTGAATGATACCCATGGTAGAAGAGAGTTCATCTTCACTCCCGGACCCCCTAAGAATGTTGAAAAGATCCATTCGCCATTGCCTCATATTTCGGGAGTGGGGGACGTACCCGATGAAGACAGGCTTTCCGGCGTCGGTCAGAACAAAATACTCTCTTGGTTTGAATGGTCCCCGCGGACCATCTTGAGATTACACCAGATGTCAGGACGAAAAAGTCGACTATAGATTTGAATGACAGACCGACGGTGGTTGGGATCTCGGTCATGGCGGTCATGACAGAAGCCATAGATTCCCGCGAGCGAAGATCTGGGGCACATTTAGCTGCGGATACATCCAAGACAAGACAATAGGAGACCTGTATGTTCCTTCTTGCTGAGGGTGCGCCTTAACTGATCACGCAGACTCTTCCTGGATTCCTCGTCAGCGATGTCATTTATCAGGCCGACTGCTGTGGTTTCTTCGCTGGTCGTTGTGTCCACCTCTGCATCGACGTCGTGCACTAGAATACCATCACTGATATCAAGATTAATCACTGACGATGCGGAGCTCTCGAGGCCTGTCGCTGGCTGCAGGTGAGGGGAGGTGGAACCATGGAGCTGGAGTGTGGGTGCGGAGGGTGTCTGTCTCGGTATTACAAGACGAGATGGAGACCTGGGAAGGGGCGTGCCGCTTCTGGACGGCGTCGAGGAGCTTCGTGGAGTATCGCCCATGTGGATATGAATGCAACATCCTAGCTCCTGTCCTCGAGGCTATTGCCATACAAGTGTAAATAATCATACAAGTTGCCGGCCTTGTACCCACATCGCCGTTCGGTTTCTACCGTCACCCATGCACCACCATTTCTCAATCATGTCCATCGTGGGCCCCCCGCACTCGGAGTCCAGGTCGAAGAAGTCAAGCGCACCAACACCAGCTTGTCTCTCCCGGTCGAAAACAGAAACTAGAGAACATTTTAGCTTCCGTCACCCATGGGTCAACTGCACTTACTTTGCTGAGCATCGAGAGACGCCCCAACTCTAAACTCCCCGCAGTTCTCTAGACCCAGCGCCAATGCACCACCGCGCGTTGCAAGAAAGAGTGATTCTTTCCATCCAATGGCAAGTGGTTTTACCCCAGATTTGGATCCTATTACGCGAAGTCCTTCGCGCATCCGGGAGGTTGCAACAGCGTGCCTCATGCTATCGAGTATGTCGATACTGTATCCTCCTGCAACGTCCGTGCCGAGGCCGACTGATACTCCCTTGTCCAGAGCTTCTCGCAAAGGGAAAGGCTTCTCTGAAAAGTACGCGTTGGACAAGGGACAATGAGCTACCGCCGTCTGATTGGCCACGAGTTCGTCGAGCTCCTCCAAACTCAGAAACGTGCAATGTGCTTGAATGGTGCCTCTTTTCAAAAGATCGTGCTAGGACCTCTCCGGGTGAGTATGGGCTATCTGTAGGAAGACGACATTACCTTTTTGAAGACCTGGATATCCTCGAGTTGACGTTCATCCCTTACCCATTTTGCCTGGGCGAACGATTCAGCCAAGTGACTCTGGATACGCGTCGATTCCCTTTGGGAAAGCTCGCCCAGCTTCGCGAGCAACTCGTCGGAACACGTAGGCACAAACCTAGGTGTGATAACAGGTTCCACCAACCGTTGGTGCGGATCGAATGCTGCCGTGGAACTTCTGCATCTATGTATAAACTCCTCAGCGGATTTACACGACTCTTCGGCACTGGACTCTTGATATGTCGGCCGTGATGACTTATCCATGGACAGCTTGCCGACGAACGCGCGCAAACCTGCGGTTTGCATCTCCTGAGCGAGGATAAGGCTGGGAAATAGGTTCAATGAAAGATCAGGGGGTCCTCCATCACTTACTTTGTCTCCGTCTTGATTGTCCCGAACAGCAGAACTGCGCCAGTCCCTACTTCTATCAGGCGTTGGGCAAGCCTGCGGTACACCTTGGTGGCCAGATGAGGGTTTTGATCAAGACCTTCCTCAGCTTTGTAGGCATAATTATCAAGCCACTCCATGAGTGGGAGGTCGAGACCAGTTCCCTGGTACATGAACTGGGGGGCATGGAGATGCAGGTCGCAGAAGGTGGGGAATAGGAAGTCCCCTGCAGGGAGGATCTTGATAGAAGCTTCATATTGATCGATGTACTTCTGTGAGGATTCTGAAGAAGCTGGAGACAGGTGAACAATGACACCGCGATGGTCAGTCACTGAACAAGCAACTCTGAGTCAAACGAGACGGTATGATAAAGTGGAATTGGATATACGGAGGAAGTGGTCCTGCAGAATCTCCACTTTCCCTAGAGCGGGGCAATGCACGAGGGTTCCCCGAAATGCCGGTGGTGCGGGTGCCATTTGTGAGGGGAGGAGCTGCGCTGCCAAAGAATTGTGCCAGTGTGTGTTTATCACAGAGAAGTACACAATCAGTGACGGCACTGATTTTCAAGTACCGGTTTCACTGATTTTCAACTCCAGCTTCGAGATGAATGACCTTAGATCTAAGATTTCACAGCCAACGGACACCTTCACAGATCCACGATGTTACATGCATTATTCCGCAACCAATCTATCGTCACATCCTCCAAATGATCGTCAAAATCTCCAAACTTTTGGTGCATGTGGCTATCCCGGACTAGGGATACCGCAACTGAAGGTGTTTCAGGATTCGCTAGTGTGACTCGGGCACCTGGAGTGAAGGCCGGCGGTTGGAAAGTTTGCGGGCGCCACGTCGTTAGGCCAGATTGCGGGAGGTATGGCTCGAGAAATGATAAACGAGGGAGACAATGCCGCAGAGAGGACCCAACTTACAATCAACGCCGCTTCGCCCGATCCCAGTGAATCACCATCGATCTTGTAACACAGTGAGATGGAACGACACGACGTGGAAACTCGTCTTTACCACAAAGGCTATCGCATCACTGAACTGGCTTCCGATCTGCTCTGCGACGCGTTCTCCTACTGGTGCCAGAGCCGTATCATCTATTCTCTCGCAAGCCTGGTAATATCCAACCAGGGAAAGATTGAGAGATTCTGCATGCCCTCTTGCCTGTAGAAAGTCTAGCCAAGGACGAGATGGGCCAGTCGAAAAGGGTACACACCAGGTCAAGGCCAATCTCCATCATCGGGCTGAGGCTAGTCCAGTGATGGAGTAGCGGAACAACGTCTTGGATGATGACAACATCCGAGACCAGATTTCCGAGCAATACCCCATTCACCGACTTGTGAGGATGCTTGGCGGCGTGGAGGAAAATCTTGACGTAGGCTTTCTGAAGGATGGAGTATGAAACCATGACTTCTCTCCAATCAGATGGCAGGGGGCTGGTTTAAGGTATGACGATGCATGATCAATTGGCCTTTGGTTGCGTGAGAACAGGCGCTTGCTGGCGATTCTTCCCCGCATCATCTCCCCACCTACCATGAGCTCCCTGGACCAAGTATTTACCCTGACCTCCGCCATTTCTCTCGCAGGAGTTGCCGCTGTCGGTCTCATTGCAACTGCTGGCGCTAATACCCTGCTTCCCAAAAACGCAAGATGGCAGGACAGGTACACGTTCATTTGGCTGGTGAGTGGGGAGCAATATCGTTCAAAGGTCTACCGACGAATTACCATTGTCAAGGCCTTTGATGCATTGATACACTTCTCGTTCGAGGGTTCCTTCCTTTATCTTTCAACCTTTGGCAGGTCGGTCAATACAAGCACGGGTTTCTTGGCGGAGATTTGTGAGTACCTACGCTGCAGCTGGCAACGTAGCAAGTGTAATGAATGCCTTGTATACTATCAGGGAAGGAGTATACCTACGCAGACGCCCGCTGGGGTGTTTCAGACCCGACCGTCGTATCCCTTGAAATATTGACCGTCCTCGGTGCTGGACCACTTTGCTGCTACATTCTGAACCAGATCGTCAAGAATGACCCTTCTCGTCACTACTGGATCATCATATTGAGTACTGCGGAGCTGTACGGAGGGTAGGTCGTTTGCCAAACTTCTCGGCCCAAGCTGAGGCATGGATAACATAGATGGATGACATTCTGCCCCGAATGGTTGACCGGAAGTCCTAACTTGAATACCTCCAACCCACTTCATCTTTGGGTATACCTTGTGGTAGGACCGTTTCCCAATAACATGTCAATAGGTGGACTCACGTAAATGTACTTCCGACACCAGTTTATGAATCTGCTGTAAGTAGTCCATGCCATTTCAAGATTTCACGGTCGGTAACCACCTCGATCACAGTTGGGTTGTTGTTCCCCTTTGGCTGATGTGGGATTCGTATGGGCACATTGCTGGATCATTGCGGCAAACTCAAGCTAGCGCTCAAGCAAAGAAAGACTAACAGATATTCCTCTCCTGTCATGTCCAGCGAATGATCTATAGTCCATCTTAGTGATCAGAATAAATACGTTTTTGATGCACTGACGTACTAGCCGTGTTCGCAATACGAAGACCAAAACATGCAGGGAGACCAACGCCATGATTTGTTTGTAATGCTAGTCTACAAAGATCGTAGGCACGAGTTCTTTTTCTAAACCTGAGCTAGTATTGTCCATATAACGTCCAGAATACAATTAGAGTTCTATTGACTCCTTTCATCGAAAGAGCGAAAGTACTTCAAGCACGTTTCGTGTAACTTTAGTCCGTAACGTGATAGTCCAAATGCGTGGCAGCAGATTGTCTAGTGTAATGCCACAGACGTGCCAGAAGGTTTCAGGGGGTAGTAATAGTGAAGGGTGGACAAACATCTCCGGAATCACCGATCACTTTGGAATGCATGAGGAGAAACTAAGGTCATCGTGATGTGGGTACTTACCGGCGACGGTGTAGTTGCTGCCAGGGGTTACGACGGGGACGGTGACAATGGCTGTTCCCTGCATGATCGGAATTTGGGTGGCCAACGGGTGTTCTGACCCACCAGTGAGAATATGAACTCGCCACCTGAATGTGTTTGACTTACTGATATCCAAGTTCTCAGAGTTGTTGGCGAGGTAACCGAGCAAAATGGTCACGGTGTAGTTCTGGGCCTCAGCGGGAACGTTGTCAGTTAGCCAATCGACGTGCTGTGTGGTGTTGGTGGTCCAGACGATATCGGTGCCGGGGTAGGTGATAGTCGGCGCAAAGGCAATGAGTTGAACTGGCTGCACAGGGGCAGCGCTGACAAGGGAAGAAAGACCCAAGAAAAGGGCGGGGAGGACAGAGAACAACGAGCTAAACATGACGATTGTGGGATTTTAGAGTCGTTAAAGGAGTGAATTGGCGCTAGGGTGCTGGGATGGGACCGGGTAGGTTGAGGGAGTCGTTGCGAGAGCAGTTAAAAATGAGGATGGGTGAGAGAATAATCCAAAAGATACTTTATATTGTCCACGGGCTTGTTCATGTTTGGCAGACCATGTGGTTCATTTCACGAAATGACGTTGACAGCGCCGGCTACCAATTCAAAGACGCTGGCGAAGGTTGTCAACTTATTGGCAACATTGGCACGTCCGCCAGAACGCTTTCTGGCAAGACTTTGGGTGTGTCTATCAGAAATCCAGACAGTCTCGTTGAAATGTTCACTGCACTTACCCACGCGACGCGCATGAGACTATCACCGCGTGCACAGCTGGTTGGTATGAACAACTCGGAATGAATCGGTTTATTTTTGGTAGTGCTATCCACGTGACCGCACCCTTATACACACTTGACCCTGTCTTTGGTGGGGTTCCAGGATGAACACCTTCCTTGCTGACGATTCCAACCCTCTCCAGGATCCTTCATACCTGCTCTCGATCGTCGAAATAATCGCAGACTCTCTCCACGAACGCTCTTCTGCTTCCATCCACAATCTCCTTGACGCCTACGCGACGTTCGTGAACCGGGTCAGATCTCAGAGGCAGCTCTTGGAGGCTTGCGACGCGCTGCTTCCTGCCCTCGACCCCCTCAGGGTTCACAAGGATAGCTTCATCCGGGCGTTGCGACGTGATGTTCGTCTTGCTCACACCGACCCCTTCTCGACTCCCTCGCGCCCTCGTTCGTCTTTGGACGAGATAAGCAGTATTCACCTCAACATCAGGATCGAGACAAAACAGTATGCCAGGGATTCCTCCCTATTATGCCACCATGCTCTGTGCGCCCTCACCACAATATTTCGATTTCCCGCATTCCACTTTGCATTCTCCGGTAAGTTCAGTTTGATCCTACTTCGAGCGCACAACTTACATCATCCAGAACACGACCTTTCAGTGCTATTCAGTGACGTTCTAGATATTTCTCTTGCAGACCAGCTGCCAGTTCTCAGCGAAGCAAAGACATACTCTCTATCACTGTGGACCTTGGGCTGTCATCGTCTCCCTGTCACTGTTCTCGGTTCTCGGCGAGATGATGTATTTTTTGCTCTTCAACGGAGTTTGGATGGTGCAAGACAACCAGGCAACGTCGTGCTCGACGGTCTGAAAGTAGGTCTCTGTACATCTGCTCTTTCCTCGCACTTACGCTTTCCTACCAGGCTATTTCACATACAATAGAACGTCACCCCTCTGGATTTCTCGATCTTCTTTTCCCCTTGCTTCCTCACGTGATAGAAAACCTAAATTGCAAATCCTTTGAGCATCGCTTGCATGCTTCCATCGCTTTGGGGAAATTTGCAAATGCACTAATTCATCAAACAGAACTCTCCTTGTCACAATGGCGGTCGTTATCCAATCACATCACGTCCTTTTTGGAATCTTGCTGGGGCGGATCTCAAGTGGCTCCCGGGGATACGAGTTTCCCGTGCATGGTCCGTGCTGCCTTTTCGGCTGAATCGCACACGCGCCATAGATGTGCTCCGACATGGATACTTGCCGTCCTCGCCTCATTGATAATTCTCTGTGGTCCCACTTTGTATAGGAAACCGACGCTTCTACATTTCATCCTTCAATCACTGGCCTTGGCACTTACGCACAAACGGTCCATTGTACGAGCTTTGCATCCGCACGTCTGGAGATGTTTCGTCTGGACTTTCAGTCAAATGCTTCTCAGCTCTGAGAACGCAGAGCCGGCGTTAATTTCCTCTGCATTTTACGTGATCAAGCAGGAGGTCAGCGGAGGCATTGGTGTCGCTCTCGCTTGTGTCCTGCTATCTGACCGGATGTCGGCGGCCCGGTCTGACGAGCGTGGCGACAGGGTATCTCAAGCCCTCTTGGTCATCAAGGCAATGGTTCGAACAGAGTGCAAACACACACGTCGAGAGGGATTCATGTTTCTTCAAGCGTTTACCAACGATGCTCGAGGTAGACATCAAATTTTGCAGAACATGCATGAAATCCCCCCCTCGGTCTTACTCAACGGCGCCATCATTAGTGCTGAGTGGGACAGCCTCCCATCAACCATCCACTCTATCCCCAAGGTTCCGATTTCCGTGCATTGGTTGGAAGAGACAGAGATAGCTCGACACTACAAGACATTGTTGGTAATATGGAAGCATTTTGCAAGCAGAAGAGACAAAGAAGACATGGATGTAAGTCAATCTACTGCCTATATGTTCGTATATTGAATACTTGCACCTTATTCAAGTCGGCTCTCGTTGACGTGTGGCTGTCCATCTTGCTTGCGTGCTCACATCAGCTCGAATCTGGACAGCACATTACCTCGACAACAGAAATGCTGAGATATACAGCCGCGATAATCGTCGAGTTTTTACCGTCGGTGGCCTTAGGGGACTCTCAGCCAGACTGGGGATCTTGGAATGTCCATGATCAGCTATGCACCCTCACATTCATCGACCAATTGTGGTCGGCAATGCGACAGGCATTCGTTGGCCTTAGTCTTGCAGAGGTCGCTGAGCTTATCCTTGCTTCAATCCTGAAGTACGCCTTTCACGTTCTTGATCTCGGTGTCCGGAAATTGTGGGGCGGACTCTGCGCCAATCTCATGACGACAGCTCCGCCTTCGTTTCTTCGGAATACACATGATCTCGCAACATCTCAATTGGTCGTTCGCAGCCAACGTGAACTCTGGGGAGTCGTTGCAACATCGTTGTCTTCTTCTGAACTCAGTCTAGACTGGAAGGAACTCGTCAAGTTTCTAGCTATCCCAATTTGGTACATTCTTCTCTCATCTTCAAGAGCCTAATGCTGATATTGGCCAGTACCTGGGCTTTGTCCGAGCCTGAGTTGGAAGCATGGGAGGCAATACTTTGGAATACTATCACACTGTCAGGGGATTCCGCCATGGTGATTGGGCACATCGTTCCGCAGTACCTTCAAGGCAAAGACGTTGAAACTTGGTATTTTTTAATTTAGTACCCTCGCAACATTATTTACAGATTTTAAAAGGGACTCGATCACCGCCGTACTTGGTTTCCTTTTGAAATATGCTCACGAACACGGCAATTCTCCAACTGATGAGCTTCTGTTAATGGTTGACGTCTGCTTGACTGCTTGCTATGGCCAAGCACGCCACTCTCCGGAGGTATTGACACATTCGCTGAAGCTTCTCAATGTTATCCGCCACGTGCTAGCTTCCACCCCGGGTAACGCGATGGGCATACTCCAAGCCCTTTGTAGCAGCCTCTGTCTTTGGATCGAGGACCATACTGAGGTCATGTCCGACCACCAGTTTAATTCTGTGGTATGATTTCTCTTTGTTGATCTGTTGACACGCTGAATTTCTTCCAGGCCGTCTCCTTGTATTGTGAGGCCCTTAAGGCTCTCGAAGTACTTCCGTTGTCGGTCCAGTCTCTCCAGGACACGGAAAATTTTCTGGCATCTGCCTTTTCTCGCATCCCGACGCCTGCCATAGCCCCGTTTGCTTTCGAAAAATTTTGGAGGGCAACCTATCATGGTCGGAGCGAATTTTGCAATATCCTTCCCTTAAAGATCAAGTCTTGTTTAACTTGTTTTGTGGCCGCATACGGGGGCGATCTTGCTGATGGATTGTCATTGGCCACCGAATCGCAGTCGCAGAGTATCGTGAGATGATTCCTTTGCAAGTCTCACCGCAAATACCGACGGCTTTCGTTTGAAGTACGATGGCTCCCCATTTTACTTTCCTACAAGTCATCAACACCAAGATTCAGGTGGATTCGGTCTTCGGGTTAGCCCATTGTCAACGTCAATAAATGCTGAAGCTTGGGCAGAAATGAAAGTTGCACCGCACGAACACCAGCAGATGTATGCGGGCCAAGACGATACCAGCTTTCTTATATCCTCTTTTGATAACGATGCGCTTCCACCGACGGTCCTGCGCCAACTCCAGCAATACACCAGCCGAATAGATACATCCTCCCTAGACGACCCGGAACAATCGATGGGCAGTCCTCAAATGCTTTCATCACCATTCATCCCTCCTAGCGGCGCGATGCCGAAGTCTCACTCCCCCGAAAGATTTCATTCGGTCACTTCATACGTGCCGAACCAGAAACGGAAGCTCGTAGACAATGGTAATGTTGCTTGATGACCGTTGGTCGAAAACAATATTAATTCGTTTCCTCAGACGATGCACCCCAGAAGCGAAGTCGAACCTCGCGGGGTACTCTTCGCTCCATGCGCAACTTGGAATCAGAGCCTGCCACTCGCGATGTTACGCCCGTTGAAGTCTTACGCATGAATTCTGTGCCGCTGAAGAAAAGGAAGGTGTTCGATGGGATACATGTACCTACTTTTGGCGAGGTCTCGCGTCGGAAACTGGTACGGAGAGCGGAAACAAGTAAGAATACCCTGAACACGGGGCAGGGCCGTGTATCTGTTCCCCAGACACCCTCACCACGAAGTGTACGGAGAAAGAGCAGGACGCCGACTTCTAGCTTTCCCCCCTCTGTTGAATCTGACGAAGACGACCTTGACTGGGAAAACCTCCGTGTCGACGTAACATCATCAGGCAAGTGCAATTTCTGCATTGAATTAGACATCCATTCACCTACTCTGCTCAGAGGCTGACGTTGACCGGTCTCTTGTGAACCCCTACCCCAGTTCTCCGCCACGGACTCAGACTTCTCCATTATACGGTACGCCAGCCCACCGTTGTGTCACCCACCTCACTCAACGAGACTGTTAGAGCCCAATGACGAGTCGTACCTTCCCTTTGGATTAAGTCCGCCAAAGGCGATGTCGCAAAATGAGAGCTCTCCATCAGCTCCAACTCGTCCGTCCTTACGAAGGGCCAAGACTACGTCAGCAAGGCTTGACGCCCTGCGGGATGTTTACTCCTCTGTCGCGAATGGTGCGTCTCAGATACCCATGTCTGAACTGCTCCAGGCAACAAGGCTGGTCCACCAAATTGGCACGGTGTTGACAGAGCAAATGGGCAAGAAAATGGGCGATCCCGGATGACACCATCGTCCAAGTTACCTTGCTTGCAAGCTCACTTTAAGAAATTAAGAATCGTCTCCACGTGCAAGCAAGGTTTGCGCCGACTCGTCGGCACTCCAAGTTTTGCAATGGACCCGAAAGGGAGGGCCAGGTTTCAGATCAGTGGAAGTGCTTGTTGGAAATGTTGACACTAGACTTGTCTCAGCCACTAAAAGCTTTCGATCACTTCGTCAGCTCCATTGAATTCCCCTATTGTATTAATTTGTAAGCCGATGCAACTCTTGTAGGCCGATTCGGTGCTCACCTGAACGAGAGCGGAGTCAAATGCCTAGAAACCAGACGAGACGCATTGTCTCACAAGTTACCCGCTTCACTCTGCAGACCAGATTGGTAATCCGCCTAGGTGAACGAGCATCCCGACTCTTGGGTCTGCCTAGGGAAGGTTAGGTAATCCGTACTCGGAAACGCCGACTTCAACCTTGTTTGCGGGAGTGAACGAAAATATCTAGGAGAGAGTATAGATACGCGGAAGCGATTGAAAACTTATCTGCATTAACTAGAAACCGACACTGTTTGTTCTTCAAGTTCTCACTGACACCATTAATTCACACCCTATGATTCCAAAATCCGAGCTACAAGAATGAAGAAATGACTACCTACACAGCAATCCTCCCAAAAGGCTCTATTTGGTCCTACATACGAAATGAGACAGGGGTAATTCTGACAATCAAAAAGACCTGACAAGGTAATTACTGTAACGATCATTTACTCGTTTCGATAACGCATGGTACTAAGTGCTTAACTCTTGCTGCGAGATCCGATGATCAAACAGTCGATCCGCGAGTGCAAGTTCAAATCGCTCCTTCCCTTCTCTGGTTCCCCAAATCCTGGGGTTTGACAGGTTGGAGCCATCACCAAAAGCATCGTCATAGTCTTCGTACGTCCATGCTGGTTCTCCTGCGCCTTTCATATGTTTGAAAAGACCTTGCATAAAGTGATCGGTGAGAAGCACGTCGAGAGGACGAACTGTTGGATCTTGAATATGATCCAGTTGTAGAGTTAGGCCATTGATATCCGCATTGCCGTTGGTAAATGCGGTGATACGGTAATTGTTCTGTGCGGAGAGTGAGTCTCGAGGAGCAATGTGTATCCCAGAATAGAACCCACGTTCGGGTCTACCCCAAACTCGTAATTATCCCATGCATCGTGTAGATCGCTTCGCATTGTAATCACGTTCTGCACCGAGTCGATCTTTGTCCTGCCGCCCATGGAGGCTTCATCTGCCGTGTCGGTGATCCTGCTCGGGTAACCTTTGCGTATCCACTGTAACGGCGTTGGTATGAGTTCAATAAGTATGTGATAGATATAAATTGCTCACTTCAACATCGTGTGCCCGTGGAAATATGTGCGCAACTTTAAGACGACTGTATGTCTGTGTTTGCATGCCCGTGATGAGGCATTTGCCGTCTCTAATACGTCCACGGGTGCGGTAATGAGGTTCCTGTAAGAGACGAAAAAAAAGTGAGCCAACTCTCCATTAAAGAAGGTTTGAACATTCACTGACGCGGGCAGGGGTATTGGAATGAGTGGGATTGCGAGGGCGGGGGAGAGTTGGCACGAGCCCAACACGAATAGGCCCACCAGCTAGTCGTTAAATTGGAATTCTGACATTGCGAGGAGTCAATGCGCTACTTACTGTTGGAGAGTAATATGTAATGTCCGGGTTGCACGATCTGAGCTCCGGACGGACATGGTGCAAGGTGTTGATGCTGCGCCAGATCATACTGGAAAATCGTCCACGCTGTCGTAGTCACGATGAATGCGTTTATATATCTGTAAAATTCGTCCCACTGGAGAGTACCATACTGCCAGAACCCTGACCGCGATGTCAACGCCGCGAGCAAGGTGACCGATGGAAATGATGTACCAGCTATCACAGCTCCGTCAGAATCAAACACTTCAACGTTGCGTCTCTGCAGTCGGGGCGGTCCGGGGTTCATCGTTAGGCAAAGGCAATGTTGATCACGGTCTCTCCTCGGTCACAAGTCAGCCCTGATTGACATAACACGCAAAGCGCCACG
>JBBPQQ010000121.1:0-21095 GCA_038092595.1 Boletus subdepauperatus
GCGGCCACCCAGAGGTTGCAAGAACTCATGTCTCGCCCACGCGACTCGTCGCGGTTCAGCGCCGTGGATATTCAAGTCCACGATTCGATTCTTTCAGCAGCGATGGCAATCACGAGCGCCATCGCCCGCCTCATCCAGGCCGCAACGGAGTCACAGCAGGAGATCGTCGCACAAGGCAAAGGGTCGAGTTCCGTACAGCAGTTCTACAAGCGAAACAACAGGTGGACAGAGGGTCTCATCTCTGCTGCGAAATCGGTCGCGTTCGCTACGAATTTGCTCATCGAAAGTGCTGATGGCGTGCTCTCTGGCACACACTCGCTGGAGCAACTCATCGTTGCCTCCAACGAGGTCGCTGCGGCGACAGCGCAGCTCGTCGCCGCGTCCCGTGTCAAGGCGAATCTCATGTCCAAGACCCAAGAACGACTTGAGCTTGCCGCCAAGGCTGTTACGGAGGCCTGCAAAGCGCTCGTCAGGCAAGTCAAGGCCGTCTCCGCGAAACAAGCACAAGAAGAAGAAGTTGACTACAAGAACATGGCCGGCTTGGAGTTCAAGCGGCGTGAGATGGAACAGCAGGTCGAGATCTTGAAGCTTGAAAAGGAGCTCGGCGCTGCGAGACATCGTCTGGGTGCGATGCGGCGGGCTGGGTACCACACGGAAGAGACGGACTAATGGTTGGTTACCAACAGCGGTACATGAATCTGATAACTTGCCTCTCGTTCATTTGTTCCTGCTCTTCTCCATCGATAATCTACATGTAATAATATCTCGTTGCGTAGGATCATCGGATACATCGACACTCAACAGGGTTCTCGTGTGTTCGTATAGATATGGTAGCAGCGCAGGGAAGATGCTGCACAGAAGACCTTGAAACCGGCATACAGTATCGACAACAGGTATTCGAGTACTAGACAGTGCGCTTGTAGAGAATGGTTTATGGTGACCAAGAGGGACAAAGGTGTCCCCAAGGAGCTGGAAGGCGACGTAAATTATCAGGCAAGTTTAACTGACCGACTGCGCCGAACAGTTGCGACCAAGCTATGAACCTCCCAGATTCCATATCCCACTCATCCTAACTCCGCCCAAAGATCATCCTGGTCGCGCTCTTGAACCGCTTGAGCAGCACGTGGCATATCCGACATCTTTCTCGGTCGTGTATCCTCTTGTGCATCAAACAGCGGCTCATCCACGAGGGGTTGGCCGAGTTCTGGGTCTTCGTCTTCATCTTCAAGATCAAGGTCAAGACTATGATATCCCGCACGACGAATCGCAGATATGTCGATAGGCTTTGGTCGCGAAAATATCGACTGGCCAGACCTGCCAACCTGTCAATCCTTGGTAACATGTCGGAAAATCTAGCCGCACTGTCTCATCACCGCAGCTAAGCGGCCAAACTGCAACACGTTACGAGCTATTAGCAACAGCGTGTCGAGCATTTCTTCCTCCTTGCTCGTGGCACCACAGCCCGCAAATGCCAGCACGAGAAGGGTGATTGCGCAAAACAATGTAAGGATGAGATCAAATACGTTGTAGGGCGATCTCCAGAATTGCTGAGGTCAAATTTAGTTTTCTCAATTGAGCACAGGGACCGGTAAAACTCACCCTTCCAAAGGCAACGAAACGAACACCCACTTCAAGAATCATCGAAGCGTTGATGATAATTTCGAGAATGTAGAACGGAAGTCCAGGACAGCCGTCGGTCAAACTGAGTGCGACCGTCGTGACCGACAGTGCAGCCATCACTAGATAGAGAACAATGTATGTCCGTGAATGCACGAAACGATTGGCGATTCCGCGCGTTATTTCTTTGCGGGTAAGTGCGTATATCGAACGCGGAGGTCTGTGGTTGCAGGGCATGTGTCAATGGGGTTCGAGCTCGTGCACAACAGACACGAACGTCGGCTCGGGGGGCAGCGTATCCGCTGCATCGTTGTAGGCATCCAGTGTCTCAGGCATGGCCGAGTACGAGGTGCGTGGCTGGTTTGTGCATGCTGACGGCAGCGCCTGAACTGCCTTCAGCTCGGGTAGTATACGTGTTTACTCCTATTTGGCACGGCGATTCAGTTACCGTACCACCACCACCACACTCTGAACCCATTTTCATCATCCACGTAGAATCTAGCCAAGATGGGTGGCGGAGACTTGAATATGAAGAAATCCTGGCACCCGCTCCTCCTGAAGAACCAGGAGCGGGTCTGGTTGGAGGAAAAGAAAGCTGTGAGTATTCTCTCCCCTCCTCTGCTCATCTTCCGACCAACCCATGTCCTCTCCAGCTGGAAGAGAAGAAGAAGCTTGACCAGCTGCGCAAGGAGAAGGAGGAGGAACGCCAGCTGCAGGAACTTCAACGCCTCCAAGAGGAGCAAACAGGAAAGAAAAGAACCGAGAAACTAGAATGGATGTATACCACTCCAGCAACAGGTAGCAACGAGAACGCTAACGACCTGGAGGACTACCTCCTGGGAAAGAAGCGTGTGGACAAAATCTTGACTGCGGATGACAACGTCAAGGTACGCCCCATCCCGAGTCTTTCCGTTTTATTTTCTGACATGTGGTCCAGTTGGGAGCTTCGCACAAGAATTTCATCGCCGTCCAGAACGCCAACACTGCGCGAGACATCGCCTCGAAAATTCGCGAGGATCCGTTTTTTGCGATGAAACAACAGGAACAAGCTGCCTACCAAGCATTGATGTCTAATCCCCTTCGCCTTCGCGAACTGCAGGAACGAAATGGTATCAAACCGAAGAAGAGTAGGGAGGAGAGGAAGCAGGAAAAGAGAGGTCGATATGCCGATGACTCGAGGAAGCGCCGACGCAGTCTCAGTCCCGTGGACGACGGTGCGAAGCGCTCCCGGATGACTCCTCCACCACATTCTCGTTCTCATCCAGCGGACTCGGCTTCGAAACCTACCAACGATACTCGGGACCGTTCGACGAGAGGTGAGGGGCATGGGGGTCGATATGCCGGTGACTCGAGGAAGCGCCGACGAAGTCTCAGTCCCATAAACAACGGTGAGAGGCGCTCCCGGTCACCTCCTCCACATTCTCGTCCTCG
The DNA here is from genome assembly GCA_038092595.1 of Boletus subdepauperatus. Lineage (NCBI taxonomy): Eukaryota > Fungi > Basidiomycota > Agaricomycetes > Boletales > Boletaceae > Boletus > Boletus subdepauperatus. The sequence continues at coordinate 3,049 of JBBPQQ010000121.1, forward strand.
CCAAGCGGACTCGGCCTCGAAACCTACCAACCATACTTGGGACCGTGCGACGAGAAGTGAGGGGCGTGGGGGTCGATATACCGGTGACTCGAGGAAGCGCCAACGAAGTCCCAGTCCCGTAAACGATGGTGCGAAGCGCTCCGCGATGACTCTACCGCATTCTCGTTCTCATCCAGCGGACGCGGCCTCGAAACCTACCAACGATACTGGGGACCGTGCAACGCGGTTAGCTGCCATGCAATCCAATGCATCCACTGTGGAAACCGATCGACAAAAACGTTTGCTAGAGCTTTTGGCGAAGGAGAAGGCAGAGTTGGAAGCCGAAAACGAAGTAAGGTCGAAGTCACGAGGTATGGGGGGCTTTTTGAGCCAGGAGCAGAAGAAAGTGTTTGGTGGTGAGGGAGGCTTAGAAGATCGGATCAGAAGGGGGCGTGGTGGCCTCGTCGTTGATGCTGACTGAGAATCATTGCGGTTGTGTCTTTCATCTACTTTCTTGTATGTTTGTTACACTAGCATTTTAATCGCAGTTGACATTCCCAGACCCGGCCTTCATACGCCTACGACCCTTCCCACTAACTAAACCATCCTCTCGTATCCGGCGTGAGGTATTGACGGTCGTGGATTTACAATCTCAAGAAGCACCGTTAGCATTTAAGAACGTTGTGCAGTGGTAGTGGTCGGAGTCGGCGCGTGTGCTGTGGAATGTCCTGGAAATGCTGCCCGAGGACTGGCACCGAGTCGGAACGTCTCTTCTCCGATGCAACCTTTGGGTAAAACGAATGACTCTGTCCAGCGGGTGTCAAGAGCCCGAGACTGATGCCTACCTTCCTCTGCCGGCCCGGCTGCGGCCCGTCTATTTGGAAGCAAACGAACGTGGGGTTGTTTAGCCGACCGAGTGGCCATCGATGCCGGAGAAGAGAGTAGGTTGTGGTTCCGACCACCCTTTTCAGCTGATTTAGCTTGAAAACAAGTCGCCTATTAGCGAGTGTCATAGACTCGGACCGAATACATACTACCCATAACTCGTGATTAGGTACCACACCAATCCTTCACTTTGACTATCGCCGCTTACGTCCTGACCAAATCTGGTGAGCCGGGGTTTTCGGATCTAGAGAGACAGGGCCTCCGTGCATGCACTTATCTCCGTCGGTGAGTGTAACCATAGTTTCGTCCTGGGCCCGGGTGCGAAGGACTCAGCTCAGATACGGCAAGTTATATCTGTAGTATGGTCCGGAACCCACAACTGACTGGAGGGCTATTAGCTTTTGTATTGGTAGCCTCGGATATCAACCCTTTTGTGTCCAGGCTCCGAGTGTAAACTGTCGGCCGATGGGCCATCCGTCCTTCGTGAGTGATAACGTTCACGTAAGCACGGCATCTTCTGCTGACTTGTCAATCAAGTCTCATGATCATGCCTCCAGGGAACCGCGTCGTGTGCCGTTTGAATGACGAACTTGAGCGTGTTCCTGAGGCCCGATATAAAAGGGGCCAGGCTGAACGGCCGCAGAGCTCAGATATCTCAGATCAATCGATATCATCCGGTTCTCCTCCAGCTGATACGTGGAACGAAGCCAAATCTTGCTCATATGGCAATTGAACAAGTTGAACGTCAAGAGCCTGAGAACGATTGTCTCTCTTGTCCCAAGCTTAGCTCGGAAATACCGGACAAAGATAAGAAGGAGCTTGCCCTCGCCAGGGATCCCGACACTGGCATTACACCATATAGTATATACACGCACTCTGAAAAATGGTTTATCGTGTCCATGGCATCCCTGGCAGCGCTATTCAGGTAAGACTATCAAATTAGGCTTGTTCTGCGAAGCGGAATACCCAACTCAAGTGGTGCAATGTCTCTCTAGTCCGTTGACAGCCAATATATACCTCCCAGCAATTCCCACTATAGCTGCTGCTTTCAACAAGTCCATCGAGCTCATTAACTTGACCGTTACAGTGTACATGGTCCTGCAGGGTGTTTGTGAGATCATCATCCTGAATTGCAGTACTTGTTAATCTGACAATCCCGTCACATTTAGCTCCTATGCTCTGGGGTTTGTTAGCAGATCGCCTGGGACGACGTCCAATCTTTCTTGCATGTTTGCTGGTACTGAGCGCAGCTTGCATCGGCCTTGCCTTGGTTCCAACTTCGGACTATTGGTTATTAATGCTACTCCGTTGCATTCAAGCCGCTGGGTCTGCTAGCACGGTCGCACTTGGTGTGTTTGATATATGCTTTGCAGAACTATTATCACTATGTTAACCCACGATAGGCGCCGGAGTCATTGGTGATATCGCAACTCCCGCTGAGCGTGGAGGTTTCTTTGGGTTATTCAGTCTCGGCCCACTGGTACGCCACCCGTTACCAAGAGTGACAATAGTGACCAACTGATGGGGACTAGTTCGGACCCACATTTGGACCTGTCATCGGAGGTGCCTTAGCTCAAACTGTAGGATGGCGGTGAGTTTATTGCCTGTGGAGAAACTTTGGTTCATCACTACTCTTTGCTCAACACAGGTGGATATTTTGGCTGCTTTGCATCCTCTCTGCAGGATGTTTCCTTGCCATGATGACGTGTGTTCGCCATTGTCAACTGTGCCTTCCACAATTTTAACACACTCAATAGCTTCCTCCCAGAAACGCTACGACGACTCGTTGGCGATGGCAGTATAGTCCCATCGAAGATTTATCGACCTCTCGTTTCCATTGTCGGGGCCGGACGACAGAAAGCGATGGCAGAGATGCACCCTCCCCCGCCCTTCTCCAACCCGCTTCGAATACTAACGTACCTCGATGTGATGAACCTCTTGGTTTTCAACGGGATCGTCTATTCATTGTTTTATGCCGTGACTACCACCATCTCCACACTATTCCAATCGACGTATCCGTTCTTGAACGAGACCGACACTGGATTATGCTTTCTAGCCATTGGCGGGGGAACAGTGATCGGTAGCCTGGTCACAGGGAAACTCCTGGATAGAGATTACAAGAAACTGAAGGAAAAGATCGCACGGGAAGCGTCAACGGACCTAGAAAATCCAATTCCTGTGGAACAGGTTGTAAGGGACGAAAGCTTCCCAATTGAACAAGCAAGGATGCGGAAGATTCCGTTCCACTTGATTGTATATACCGCGTGTTGTGCTGGTTACGGATGGTGTCTCGAAAAAGAGGTTAACATGGCGGCACCGCTGGTGCTGCAGATAGTGTGTAAGTTCTTTTCCGGGGTCTCCAGCCACGCGCGAACGCTGAGCAGTTGCATAAACATTTACTTCCCTAGTCGCTATTTCGGGAATAGCTTTGATGAATTCTGTTCAAACGCTCTTGATTGACTTGCTGCCGGCGCATGGCTCTTCTGTAACAGCATGCGTAAGTTTCCGTCATGCTTATAATTAGAATCCTGCTAACAATTAGGTACACTTACAGAACAACCTAGTGAGGTGCTCATTGGGTGCCGCTACAGTGTCGGTCATCGACTTGATACTGAAAGCACTTGGAACGGGATGGACCTACATCCTCCTCGCGGGGATATGTCTTGCCACCTCGCCGATGATTTGGTTTGCAGTGTGGGTTGGTCCTCGATGCCGAGCCGAACGCCGTGCGAACAAAATAATACACCCTAGTTTCTTTCATTTGCAACATGCGCAGGAGACACCATGTATAAAATAAGTTTAGCTAGAGTCGAACTGTGGTTATCCAGGAGATTGAGCAAGTCAGGTAAAGATCCACACCTACTAGCTATGCGTTCTCCAATAGCCTGAAGTTCCTTGCTTCCTTCAAGAAGTATTCGAGTACTTTCTGCAATATCATTTCGCATGAACTCTATGTCTTCATCAGAAGGTAGCGTGCTGATGAAATCAGAACGTCTCAGGTCCTCGATGATACGACGTGTCTTGTCGCCCCGAATGAAATCATCCCTCAGGCAACTGATGAGCTGGCTTTTTACAGCTGGCGTGTATGTGAAGGAGGTGCGGATAAGCTGCTCGAGTCTCTGGCATGTAGAGGTGCGACTTTCCACAGCGGCTTGAAAGCGTTCGATGACAAGAACGTTGGCATAGTTGAGTGTAACCGCGATGGGCGCCGTCTTGTCTGGGCTAGGGCTCGACTCTCCCTGAGTTTTCGATGAAGAGGTTCCTGGATCGGGAAGTATGGCTTCACGAATTAAACGTGCGAAGTGGTCCTTCCTAGCGAGTGACCTCCGCTTCTGTTTCCGCGGCATCCGAGTATTCACCATTGCTATAGAGTGTGATCAGCAAATTAAATCATATTCATGAGAACATACGATCAAAATCCCCGCGTATTCTTGAATTTTAACGATATACACTAAGGAACCTAAGATAGTACGTGTCATATAACCGCACGGAGGCACATGCGCGTGCGTCGTACTCACCTTGTAAATCTCGCCGAGAAATGCGACGGTTTCGCAGTCTGGAATAAAATTCCTCAGACACGAAAAGGTTCGGTTTCTGATGTGAAAAACACTTAGGACGTACCACGCCGACCCGGAGGTCAACAAGGTCTGGTTTCTATCGCGGGAACCACAGTAGTGGGCCTTCAAGTTGGTGGTGGTCACACGTTAAATATCAGCGGGCAGAATGAACGACGATGAAATCGAATGGATGATATTGGCCTCCGAAACGGTGACTTGGTGAAGGGTAAGCAGGGTGGCCACGTGATAGCATCAACCGCTTAACACCTCACGGCAAGTATATTTAGTGTGCAGCTATGCTCTTTCGATGGCATGTTTCACACTCTCCTTCCCTCAGATCGTTTCGTGCGCTCTCGACATGCATTCGGCTAAATGCTGCGGCCCGTCGCACATTCACTGTTACCAACAAGAGCCGGCATGTTCGGATCGTCTCACCACCACCGTACTTCAGGCTGCACACTCGTCCTTGGACATGGCGGACACTCTGGCTTGCACCTATCATCGGCGGGGCAGTTGTCTACCTCTCTCCAGATCCCCGGCTACATTTACCTTCCGTCTTCTCGTCTCCCACCTTGATTCCTTGTCCAGAAAGTCGGGACTACGCTCGTCGATTCAGTGACCAGGATATGGATATGATCGGCTCACCAGCAGAACCTCAGTGCTCACTTTGCTTGCGGATAATTGGCGTTTTACAAGACTTCATCTGGGAACCCATTTTAACGGCCAGACGGTTCATACATCTATTCTGCTTGTTTGTACCTGTCATAATCACTATGCCAATGCTGCTGGTCGGGAGTCCAGACAAGCAATTGCAAGGTGATCGATGGGGTGCTGTGTGGTGGTATGATCTTCTTGTCAAGAGAATGCAAGCCGCTGGTCCGACATTCATTAAGGTGCTTAATATTCATTGATTCACATGCTCTTTTATCAATCATCTCCAGCTCGCTCAATGGGCCGCATCTCGCGCCGACCTTTTCCCGTCTTTTCTCTGCGACAGATTGGGAAGGACACATTCGCAGGGAACACCTCATTCATTAGCATACACGAAGGAAGTTATAGAAAGTGTCTTCCAGAGACCATTCCAGGATGTATTCGAAAAATTCGACGAAGTTCCAATTGGAACGGGCGCCATTGCACAGGTAGGTTCCTGGCGCTTCACTCGTCGATGCATATTTTCATTTTATCCCCATAGGTATACAAGGCTATCCTCAAGCAAGATCTTCTCCCGCCATCATATCTGGGACCCAAGCGACATACCAAATTCGCCGCTGGATCTCTGGCGCCGGTGATATTACAGGACCCCCCACCCTCGGTTCCCACTGCATCAGTTGCAATCAAGGTCCTCCACCCCCAAGTTGCCAAGATGATCGCCCGTGATCTCACCATCATGTCTTTGTTTGCCAACGCCATTGCACTTCTTCCCGGAATGCGGTGGTTATCTCTTCCTGAAGAGGTCAACGTGTTCGGTGAAATGATGTACCAACAGCTTGATCTTCGCAACGAGGCCGAAAATCTTCTCACCTTCGAGCATAACTTCGCTTCGCGGAACGTGCCAGTAACTTTCCCCCGTCCCCTCGAAGTCTTTTCTACGTCCGATGTCTTGGTGGAGGAATTCGAACATGCCGTACCATTGGAACTTTTCCTGAAAAACGGAGGGGGACCTTTCGATGAACAAGTTGCTACCGTCGGTCTCGACGCATTTCTGGTGTGTAGAAAAAACTAGCTGGGGTATCATGCTGAAAATATTTACCAGAACATGCTTCTGTTGGACAACTTCGTTCATTCTGATCTTCACCCGGGAAATATAATGATCAAGTTCACGCGACCACTTGCGACTCGTGATTTTGTAGACCACATGCTCAAAGCTCTTGTTTCCAAACATAACGAGAGTGACGCGATTGCTCAACTTCCAACCGAGTCGGATGCGACAGTATCGAAACTCAAGCAACTCAACAATTCACCTCAAGAGTGGCGGGACGAGCTACAGCACATCTCGAACCAAGGGTACATTCCGGAAATTGTGTTTATCGACGCCGGCTTGGTCACAACGCTCAACTCTACGAACCGGAAGAACTTCCTTGATTTATTCCGCGCCGTTGCAGAATTCGACGGCTATCGTACTGGACAACTCATGGTGGAACGTTGTCGGAGTCCAGAATTGGCCATTGACACGGAAACGTTTGCTCTGAAGATGCAACATATCGTGTTAAACGTGAAGCGCAAGACGTTCTCTCTCGGTCAGATAAAAATATCGGATATCTTAAACGACGTTCTAATGGCGGTTCGGCAACACCACGTGAAAATGGAAGGTGACTTCATCAACACGGTGATATCCATCCTCTTACTTGAAGGAATTGGACGTCGGTTGGACCCGAGTTTGGATTTGTTCAAAAGCGCGTTACCTATTCTGAGGCAGCTTGGGAGGCAAATGACTATTCAGGAATCGATTACGCGCATACCTTCGGGCAACTTTGGAACGGTATTGAAGGTGAGTTTCTGTTACAAGCCTTGACCGCAGGTATGCATGCATTTTCGCAGGTTTGGGTATGGCTTGAGGCAAGGCAGCTGGCCTCTGCTGCTCTCGTGAACATCGACGACCTGGTAAAGTACGATTTGTAAGTGCTCACTTTTCGAGGTGGTGACACGGTTCTCACCTCCCTGCAAGGTTGGTCCCAAGCATCTAACAGCCGGCATTTTGCGTGAAGGACAGCTTGACACGTAGATTATTCCAAATTCAACGGATGGGATAGACCATTTGAAGGTGTTGTAGCATAGGCAAAGGATCCGTCGGACATGACCGCCGACCCAAGTAGCGTATCGTCCCGATCCCGATTTATTTAAGACATTTATCCTCGCTCTTCAAGACGCTGCCGTCTGCCTGCCAAATGGCGTCCGCGCTGCTCACCACCAATTTACCCAATCTCACGCTGATTTCGAGGGGGAAAGTGCGCGACATCTACACTACTTCATCTGAAGACCGCCTTCTGTTTGTTGCAACCGACAGAATATCAGTGTACGATGTCATCCTCAAGAACGTTCGTGTCTCTCTTTCCGCCATCCTCCGCCAGCCAGCTCAAAGATCTATATGTTCCATAGGGCATTCCAGAAAAGGGGAAGCTGCTGACGAGCATATCATTGTTCTGGTTTCGAAAACTACAACATATCGTCCCGAATCACCTCATCACAGTCGACATCGACGAGATGCCGGAAGAGGTGAAGCGCTACAGAGACCAGCTCGAAGGACGTACGATGCTCGTGAAGAAAGCGAAAGTCATCCCCATGGAAGCCATCGTCAGGGGGTATCTCACAGGTGCGATGTGCCTTCAGGTACTCTTTCGTACATTGCATCTCACGGTATGGCCGGATTAGGCTCGGCATGGAGAGAGTATAAGACATCAGGCACGATGCATGGAACCCGTCTGAGAGAGGGTATGGTGGAGTCTGAGAAGTTGGACGAGCCGGTCGTCACACCATCAACCAAGGCCGAGCAGGGGGCTCACGATGAAAACATATCTCCAGAGAAAGGTATTTGGGTGTCCCTGGCTATTGTAGGCATGTCGCTCATGCCCACTTCAGGCGCTCAACTTATTGGTGAGGAACTGTATGCGCGGGTTGCCGGAATCGCGCTAGACCTATACAAGACGGCCGCGACGCACGCTTTGTCGTGCGGTCTGATTCTGGCTGATACTAAATTTGAGTTCGGCCTCGTTCCTTCGCCGAACGGATCAGAGGAACTAATCCTTGTGGACGAGGTACTTACCCCCGACTCGTCGCGATACTGGCCTCTCGCTGGTTATTCTCCAGGAAAACCCCAGCCAAGTTTCGATAAGCAGTATGTGCGGGATCATCTGACAGCAGCTGGTTACCAGAAAGGTTTTGAGAGTGGACCGAATGGAAATGGGGAGGGCTGGGCTATTAGTGAAACCACCATTGCAGAAACTCAGGCAAAGTACACGGCTGCTAAAGAAATGCTGGAACGCTCCTCGTGAAGACATCTAGTAACTGACGGTAAAGAAACAAGGGAAGTTGCCCAAGGTATCTATGTAGACACGTATGGAATATACTCTCAACCCAACCATGCAGGGAGCCACCCGTGAACCACCGATTTACCTGCCAGCCCGGGCCGGTGCCAACATATCTGTCCAAGCTCGTTCGTACTGCACTGCAGGCTTTACGGCCACTCCAAGAGCGCGCGCTGCGGTCAAAGCCCAGTGAGGGTTTCTCAGAAGCTCTCTGGCGAGAAGGACTACGTCGGATTTTCCTTCTTTGAGGTATGACTCGATTTCGGCGGGGTCCGTGAGCAAGCCGACTGCACTAATGAGGATGTCGGGGTGTGCAGCCTTCAATTCTGCGGCAAATGGAACCTTGAACGGGAATCACGTCAGCTAGGGGTCTAAGACACAGCAGCCACCGGAGAAAAATACGTGCTTGGTAACCGTGTTTCAATGGAATTTTCTGATGGACCCAGTTACCACCGCCGCTCGTGTCGACAAGATCGACCCCGAGACTCTTCAATTCACCGACGAAGACTTTGCTCTGCTCGATACCCCACTGCTTCCATTCTCCATCATCACCCTTCTCTGGGCCTTCGGCCCAATCTGTTGCACTTATCCTCACGAAGAGTGGCTTGTTCACCCAAACTTCACGCAATCGCTTGACAAGACGCAATGGAAATCGCATCCGGTTTAAGAGGTCCCCGCCGTACGCGTCAGCGCGCAAGTTTGACAAGGGAGAAAGGAATTCGTGTACGAGGTACCCATGAGCGGCGTGCACTTCGATGAAGTCGACTTGTATCCAAGTCAGCCTGGATCAGCGATCGAGATACATCTGTAAGCCTTACATCCGACTTCCTTGCAGCGGTTTACGGCTGCGACGAATGCATCTTCGACATGTTTAATGTCGCTTTCTGACATGGGCTTGGGGCGGGAATGAGAATCGGAGAATGGCACAGCGGCGGGGCCATAGACTGAAATACCATATCAGCCAAATGGAGGCACGGACTATATGCGGCTCACCGTCGCCCGGCCATCCACCTTCTTCCTTCTGTGCGACATACTTGTCGGTCCTATGGGTTCCAGCTGCGTCTGAGCGAACCCATGGGGCATAAGTGGATGCTTTTCGGCCAGCGTGCGCCAGCTGTATTCCGATTACGGTGCCTTGCGCGTGTGCAAAGTTTACGATCCGCTTGAGAGGTTCTATGTGGCTGTCGGCCCAGATCCCCTGGATGGCGATGAGATCAACCGGCGACCATTGTGATTCATACCCACCATATCTTCTGGAGATATGCGCCCTTCGGGCACGACTGCTGTAGCTTCGACTATGATAGCTCCGACACCACGGGAGGCAAAGCCCTAGGAGAATGAAGGTATGTAAGAACTTTTACTGGCAGAAGCGCTAGATAGTACGAACACCGAGGTGAACGAGGTGCCAATCAGTGGCATGCCCACGGTCGGAGCTATATTGACACATGGGAGACTGATGGAAGGTCAGTGACCCCTCGGCGAAGAAGACACGGGTGAACATACCACCCAGATTCTGTTCTTGAAAGTGACATCTCTGATTGTAAGTGGCTGGAACAGTACAGGGAGTTCCTTATTACGTGTAAAAACGTCCTAGCATCGACAGTTAGCTTGAGAGCTAGGGGGTTCGGAACAAGCCTACGGTATTGGTATAAGCCGAGCCTATATCTGGCTCGTTGAGCGGGAAGAATCCTTTGACGCCGGGGACGGCCTTGTTCACGTTTAACGATGCCTGGTCTACAGGGGCGACCTCCTGTTCCGTGTCCGGAGCGGTTGAGAAGGTGCTGTAAATGGCGGACAAGGGTTGCTCCGCCAGCTTTCTGAACATGTCAAGGATGAACGTATGGGTATAGCGTGAACACTGCCTGGTAGTTGTCCCGTTGTGAATTCATGATAAATGGGCCGGAATTCCGTCGTGCCGGATTTAGCACGGGCTGACTCTTCTCCAACATGCCAGGCATCGCCTGCATATTTCTTCCACACCTTCATAGCATAGAGCCCGACGCACAGTTCACTTTCGACCTGCCCATCGTTACTTCCTCCGCGGGGAACACATACTACGCAAAACTCGGCAACGTTACTGAATCGGACCAATACATAGGAGAAGTAGAGTCTCTCAAAGCCATCCATGATGCTGCTCCAGGCTTGGCACCCAGGGTGTTGGCATCCGGAGTAATCGATGACGATTCAAACGAGGTGGTCACCGGACCCTACCTCCTTTCCGAGTACAAGGACATGGGATCATTATCAGGGAAGGCAGCGGATCTCCTGGGTGAAAGACTTGCGACCGAACTCCACGTTTTCAAGAGTAACAAAGGCTATGGATTCGATGTTCCGACCTACTGCGGGGAAACCAGACAGGAGAACGGGTGGTTTGAAACCTGGGAGGAGTGCTACAGTTTCATGCTCGAGAATCTCTTACTCAAGCTGAAGGGTAGACGTGGAAGCACAGAGTTAATCACCAAGGGTGAGGAGGTAAGGTCGAGGTAGGTTCCTAGCAAGTTTCTCTGTCGGTGCGCTCATTGCGAAGAGTTATACCGTGGCTGCTTCGTCCATTGAGGATAGAACCAGTCCTCCTACATGGTGACCTTTGGGTAGGTTGCGGGAATAAGCTCTTTGCACACCTGACAACTTTGATCTGGGCAGAGTGGGAATACGGGAGTTGATCACATTAACGGACAGCCAGTCATATACGACCCTTCTTCATATTTCGGGCACAATGAAGCCGAGTGAGTAAAACATACGCGAGACCAAGTCACTCATTCTAAAACTTTGCAAAGCCTTGCCATTGCTCGCATTTTTGGAGGGATTCCGGGCGCGTTCTTCTCCAGCTACCACAAGAATATGCCGAAAAGCAAACCTGTGGAGCAGTACGATCTACGAGCTGACCTGTACGAGCTCTACCATTATCTCAACCACACAGTGCTCTTTGGTGTGAGTAGACACACTGTTGGAGTGGACTCTCATGATGAATCTTCGACACAGGGAGGATATGCCAGTAGTGCACTTCGAAAGATGAATAGATTGTTGAGCGACTGTCCTTTGTAGACTTGGAAATTGTAATTAGTCATCCCACCAAACCGCGGAGTTCGAATTACCCAGGGCACCAACAAGCACCAACAAGGCTTACCAGCCGTGCTCGTCGACGTCGGCGACGTACTCAACCTTGTCTTCCTACCACCATCACTCCAGACCGCGCTGGTATCACTCAAAACGCCTGGCCTCGTTCTCGTTTCTAACGTCTCAAAATCCTCCAATCCTCCACCATGAGCCAAGGTACATATAACCATCACTCTGCTACTGACATTTTCTGAAGCATTACTTGGAGATATCGATCCTTCTCAAAACACATTTTCGTATGATGACCCAAGCTACGGGATGGATGACGAGGAAGAGGAGTACGAGGAGATAACCCAGGAAGACTGTTGGACCGTCATTTCCAGTTTCTTCGATCAGAAAGGTCTCGTTCGACAACAACTGGACTCGTTCGACGAATTCGTCCAAAACACCATGCAGGAGCTGGTCGATGAAAATGCCGACCTCATACTCGATCAAGCCGACCAACATACTGGTCACGAATCGGACATGACGCGACGCTACGAGATAAAGTTTGGGCAAATATACTTATCGCGACCAACTGTTACAGAAGCAGACGGTTCTGTAGTCCCCGTTTTCCCTCAGGAAGCGCGTTTGCGGAATTTGACGTACTCTGCCCCGCTCTATATCGAAATGAGGAAGAGAGTATTGCTAGGTCGCGAAGATCCAGATGGCGTTCCCGGAGACGTGATTTGGGAGTCTGAGGGACGTGACAACCCTGAGGATGCGACAAAAGTCTGGATTGGCAAGGCAAGTGCTTTTGCATGTGAGCGCGCCACCAGAGGTAAACCTGTCCTTGTAGGTTCCCATTATGCTACGGTCCACGTTTTGCATCCTCAGAGACCTACAAGATCAAGATTTGTACGACCTCAACGAGTGCCCATACGATTCTGGGGGATATTTCATCATAAATGGATCAGAAAAGGTCCTTATTGCACAGGAACGCATGGCGACGAATCATGTATACGTCTTCGCAAAAGTCCAACCCTCTCCAATAAACTTCCTTGCCGAAATACGGAGTGCCGTTGAGAAAGGTGGAAAAACAATTAGTCAATTTCAAGTGAAGATGTTCCATCGTAGCCAAGAACGATCTGTAGGTATTAGGCCTTTTTCACGAACGTTGCGTTTACGCTCGTCTAGATTGGAAATGTTATGAAGGCCACAATCCCGTACATTCGCGTCGACATTCCCATTTGGGTTGTCTTCCGTGCACTTGGTGTAATTTCAGACCGCGATATCCTCGAGCACATTTGCTATGATATGCAAGACTCTCAAATGCTCGAGATGCTGAAGCCCTGTATTGACGACGGTTTCGTCATCCAGGACCGTGAAGTGGCCCTCGACTTCATTGGGAACCGAGGTACCACCACCGGTCTTTCCAGAGAACGACGTATCCGTTATGCCCAAGAGATTTTGCAGAAGGAAATGCTGCCGCATGTTTCCATGGCAGAAGGTTCGGAGTCAAAGAAGGCATACTTCTTTGGTTATATGATCCATCGACTGCTGCTCGCTGCTCTGGAACGGAGGGAGCTCGATGATCGTGATCATTTCGGCAAGAAGCGCCTGGACCTAGCTGGACCCTTACTTGCCAACCTTTTCCGCATGCTCTTCAAGAAGTTGACAAGGGATGTTTACCGATACCTTCAGAAGGTTTGTTCAAGCGTGTTCTTTGCTGCCCTGCATTCAAATTGTTTTCAGTGCGTTGAGACCCACAAAGAGTTCAACCTCTCGTTAGCCGTCAAACATCAAACTATCACCAACGGTCTCAAGTACTCGCTAGCAACCGGTAACTGGGGTGATCAGAAGAAATCCATGGCTTCGAAAGCTGGCGTATCCCAGGTGCTCAATCGATACACCTACGCCTCCACACTCTCCCATCTTCGTCGTTGTAACACCCCGCTCGGACGGGAGGGGAAGATTGCGAAGCCTCGTCAATTGCACAACACACACTGGGGAATGGTTTGCCCCGCAGAAACCCCAGAAGGGCAAGCTTGTGGTCTCGTCAAGAACTTGGCGTTGATGGCCTGTATCTCTGTCGGTTCATATTCTGCTCCCGTTATCGAATTCTTGGAAGAATGGGGTCTCGAATCACTGGAGGAGAATGCGCATTCGTCGACGCCCTGCACGAAGGTTTTCGTGAACGGTGTCTGGATGGGCGTGCATCGTGACCCTGCCAACCTCGTCAAGACGATCAAAAAGCTACGCCGAAAAGATGACATTAGCCCCGAAGTTTCTGTAGTCCGTGACATTCGTGAGAGGGAGCTTCGTCTCTACACTGATGCAGGCCGGGTTTGTCGACCTCTCTTCATTGTCGAAAATCAGCAGCTCGCCCTGCAGAAGAAGCATATCACATGGCTTAATCAGGGCCACCGCGATGACGATGGCGAAGAGTTCAAGTGGGAGCATTTGGTGAAGACGGGGATAATCGAGTTATTGGATGCCGAGGAGGAGGAAACCGTAATGATTTCCATGACACCAGAGGACTTGGAGAATTCCAGGTTACAATCTGCAGGCATCAACCCCCATGGGAATGATGCAGACTATGATCCCGCGGCGCGACTGAAGGCTGGAATCAATGCGCACACATGGACTCACTGCGAGATTCATCCTAGTATGATTCTTGGTGTCTGTGCCAGTATCATTCCTTTCCCCGATCACAACCAGGTGCGTACTGCTTCGACGTGGACTGATAATGGCCTTACACCTTTGCAGTCGCCGCGTAATACCTACCAATCTGCTATGGGTAAACAAGCCATGGGTATCTACCTCACAAACTTCCTGGTTCGAATGGACACGATGGCGAACATCTTGTACTACCCGCAAAAACCTCTTGCTACCACACGTTCTATGGAGTATCTCAAATTCCGCGAACTCCCTGCTGGTCAGAATGCCATTGTCGCTATCCTTTGCTATAGTGGTTATAACCAAGAAGACTCCGTCATCATGAACCAAAGTTCTATTGATCGAGGTCTCTTCCGGAGTATATACTACCGCAGTTACATGGATCTCGAGAAGAAAAGCGGAGTTCAACAACTGGAAGAGTTCGAGAAGCCGACTCGCGACACTACCCTTCGCATGAAGCACGGGACTTACGATAAATTGGAAGATGACGGCCTCATCGCACCAGGAACAAACGTCAGGGGCGAGGATATTATCATCGGAAAGACAGCACCGATCCCTCCAGACAGCGAGGAGTTAGGACAGCGGACGCGGACACACACGAGACGAGACGTGTCGACACCTCTAAAGAGTACAGAAAATGGTATCGTTGATCAAGTACTGCTCACTACCAATTCCGAGGGGCAGAAATTCGTCAAAGTTCGTGTGCGCTCTACGCGTATTCCACAAATCGGGGACAAGTTTGCTTCCCGTCACGGTCAAAAGGGTACGATTGGTATCACGTACCGCCAGGAGGATATGCCGTTCACTGCAGAGGGTATTGTACCGGACCTGGTCATCAATCCCCACGCTATTCCGTCTCGTATGACTATCGGCCATTTGGTCGAGTGTCTTTTATCGAAGGTTGCCACTCTCATTGGCAATGAGGGCGACGCCACTCCTTTCACGGACCTCACGGTCGAGTCGGTCTCGACCTTCCTTCGCCAGAAAGGCTACCAATCTCGCGGCCTTGAGGTCATGTACCATGGCCACACAGGCAAGAAGCTTCAAGCCCAAATATACCTCGGTCCGACATACTATCAGCGTCTCAAGCACATGGTGGACGACAAGATCCACTCTCGCGCTAGAGGGCCCGTGCAAATCTTGACGAGGCAACCCGTGGAGGGCCGTAGTCGTGACGGTGGTCTTCGTTTCGGAGAGATGGAACGTGATTGTATGATCTCCCATGGCGTTGCGGCGTTCCTGAAGGAACGCTTGTTCGACGCTAGTGATGCTTATCGGTTGCACGTTTGTGACATGTGAGTGTTTAGACGTCGTTTTTCTTCGCCGAGAAACTGAATTCGTTGGTTAGTTGCGGTCTCACCGCGATTGCCAATTTGGTGAGTGCGATTTAACCGAACGATCGGCTTCATATTACTGATGAATCTTCGTCACAGAAAAAACAAACCTTTGAGGTATGACGATTCACGTTGCGAAACGTTGCGAAGTAACTGAGCTCTGTGACAGTGCCGTGCCTGTAAAAACAAGACTGCATGCTCTCAGCTGTACATTCCGTATGCAGCGAAACTCCTATTCCAGGTTTGTTGAAGATGCCTTGTTACCTCTGCTTGCTCATTCAAGCCCTCTTTCAGGAACTTCAAAGTATGAACATTGCAGCTCGTCTCTATACAGTGTCGACAGGTCGTGTGAGAGATTCGTCTTAGGGACGTACTTATCTCAGAGTTGGGAGGTCAGAGTGGTAGAGTCCATGTATTTTACAGATCCTAATCAACAGAAGTTATGAAATGACTGGATTTAATCGTTTCTATCCTTCTGTTGCCTTCCTCCGATGAGACCGGCCCGCTCGTCCGTCGTCTCAATCTCGTCAACGGACTTGCGTTCCCCGCGTCGTTTTTTACCTGCACTCTCGCTTTCATCGTCGCTACCAGCGTCCTCATCGCCGATCTCAAAGACGACGTGGTCCTCCGCGAGCATCTCGGGTTCCCTACGGTTATTAACAAGAGTAACTTCATCGTCGTCCCGGGTCCGAGTCCGGAGCTGAAGGGCTTCCAGATCGTAGTCCTCAGCATCTTCATCTTCCTGGGCGATCTCGTCTGACATAGCAAGCGTGGATATCGGAACGCGGGTAAGTATAATGCTGTTCAAAAGGGAGAATACTTATCTCCGGTTATTCTCGGTCGGGCGCCAAAGGTAAGCGATTAACCAGAACGAAATGAAGTAGAGTATCGCAAGGTACCCGTCGAGTAGCCACCACCGTATGCGCCAAGATTTAGCAGCATAATCTATCAAGTCGTCAGGCGTCAAATGTAAACCTATCTATCATTCAACGAACGTACCTTCGGCCAACCGGTCGGAGAACGCCATAGACGACACTGCAAAAAAGATGGCAATCACGACAACCGTTCCAAGCAAAATGTAGTACAATCGCTTGAACATAGTCAACTTGTACCGTTGTTTACGAATTGTCAGTTGCGTCATTGTGCCTAGAAAGGAGGGTAAGGATTCTAGTGGCCAACACGAGGGTGGATCCTACCGTTGAGAGAATATAGGATCCACATGAGGAAGCTACTCAGTGTAAACGCCAAAGGTATAATGAACATCAGGAGAACCAACGCCGAAGTTGACTCCAGCTCAAGTTCGACGATGCCAACAGCGTATAACACTTCAACAGCCATAAGCGGGAGAACTTAGGCATTCGATATGACGCACCTCCAAAGATGAAATGTGCTCCAGCCAAGAGTTGGCATTTCAACATTGTCTTGCCCAGTGATTCTCGGACGACACTAAGACCAAGCGACACGACTAGCAGCATAAAAAACGACAGTGCATTCCTGCCGGCATCGAGTATGGCGACTGCGAAGAAAGCTCAGCGCGAATTGACCCAAGTGAGGGAATACACCGACCGACAAAAAGGAAAACAGTCGATGCCATGTTCTTGTCGTGCGCGTTGAGATACCTATAGTATACTGCCAGTTCTTAGGCAAACATCCCCTTTCAAAGTAAATATCGTAACATACCCCAATTTGCTACCATCTCTATGACAAGAAATCCGATCAGACCCGACAGATAATACTGCATAACATAGATGTGATAAGTTGATCGAACTTCCTTTACTTACGAGACTACGCACCTGAATTGGCAGGAGTTCTGCAAGGTGCTTGTAGCAAATATACGCCCAGGCTGAACCAAATAGTGCATATGCAAAAAACATGAAGAGATAGAACTACGGGGTGTCTGCAGGTATGTTCATGGAGGTGGGAAGGGGAACTTACGTTGACTTTTGGGTAATCGGCCGCAGGAAGTTTACCGTCAAAGGTATTTCTAAAAAGAACGGCACCGTTGTATGTTGGATGGAAAGGAACATCAGTTGAAGCTTGGCGGGCGACAGTTGGAGTCATCACTGTGACAGGTACAATAGCTGTAGGGAAGAATGTGATGCGACTGTCGTCGTATTTGAAAAGACTGACTTGCCTACGCAATAATATCCTGTCGTACGGACCTGGTATTGTATGGGGGATGTGTAAGCTAGTATCCCCGATGGACTTGGGTTTAGGGGATCGTCATCACGCGGATCCACGATTGGTGCGACACCCCTAGAGTGCCGAGGTGACGTGTTATCTTCCGAGGGAGGGTCATCCCAGAGGGAGGGAGGAATGTTTTCCGCGATGCTTGTTTGGTTCAGTACGACACTCGCGGTCCAGAAGCTGGTCTGGGTTATGAGAGTGGGATCATTTGGGTCCTCGGTGCCAAAGATGAATTTTCCAATGTTCTCATAGGGGCACAAGCCAGATTTCACGGCGTCCGTTGTGCAAACATAGGTTTTCTGCTGGTATGAGGTGGCCGTGAGTGGGCTGTGACGGAGCAACGCGGGTGTCACTCACGGGTAGAGAAT
>JBBPQQ010000122.1:0-21017 GCA_038092595.1 Boletus subdepauperatus
TTATTGAGCATCGTAAAAGTCTATTGATTCGATTCGCTTACTTGCTGGGATTAAAATTGAGGACTTCCAGAGTCGTCATACTCGTCGCCCGGGAGAGAGCTACATATGCTGCATGGAGTCAAGCAATGTTTTCCGGTCAATTATGAACGACAACACCAACCTTGACCTTTCTCAAAAGTACGACTCAAGTCTACCTTTACGCGTTCCAGTGTTTGTCCCTGAGACTTGTGAACACTCAACGCCCACGCAAGGATCAAGGGAATCTGAGATATCCTCAACAGGCGGTCACCTCGATATCAATGCGCAACGGACCTGTCGACGTCTAGCCTCCATCTCTCCATAAGCATTGTCCACTGTGAAGTCAGTTGGTACGCAGAGCAATTCCCTCCCGTTCGTGAACCGAACGACAGGCCACAGCGAGCCATCATATCTCGCGGCCGCCTGCTGCGCATCACGCTCGGAACCACGCAGTCCCTCCTCAGTAGCAATCTCCATCTTGTTTCGCATGGCTTCTTGAGAAGTGCAGAATTTGATGACTTGTCCAACTGAACCATTTACCAACTCTCCTTGGACCATGTTCTGAGCAGGTAAGTTCAGTTCCAGGTGAGTGGTAAATCTTAAAATATACCTTGATTAGCATAACCTGGGCACCCACCTATATTGGACTGAGAAGATACTATTTAACGAGATGACCGAACAAACCTTGAGTTGAATGGCCTGGGGAGCAACAAGCCGCGCCAGCAACTTCTGCATTTGTTGTTCAGATACCCGGGGACCATTCGAATCATGGGCTGCAACATCAGTGGCAATGTATTGTATCGCTTGGCCAGGGAGTGCACGAAGTCTTGTTTCATTTGCGCGGTCAACTTCAACTCGAGTTGCGTATCTGGGACGCCGTCAACACACACTCAGAGAAATTGCAATATTGATACAATTGCGTTGGACCGATCCCATCCTCGTAATGCAATGGTCTGGAAAGCCTCCGGAAAGCTTGGGTGGCATGATCGTCCAGTTTCCCCAAGCGCATATTGTTTAACATATCCACAAATGCTGTTGGTATCAAGTTTTTGGATCCGTCATTTCTCAAGGAAGGTAACAAATACCTTGTTCTTTTTGCCGAAATACCTTTGTTAGCACAATAGGATGCTTGATACACAGACTCCAACTGTCTGCCTCAAAGGCAAAGATGGGTGGTACAGGGTTGCCGTTTTTGTCACGGTCCGGAACGGGGGGCAGCTGGCAAAAGTCACCAGATAGGGCAAGCTGACGATGATGTGAGCCTCCTGAGGTATAACTGGGATAATATGCGCGACCTGTATTCCGCCGAACGGCTTATCACTGTTCCTTAGCACCCGAGCAATGTATTCCTTTATATCTGTCAGCAACACACACTGAAATTCGAACAAATACTCACAAGCTTATCAAAAAGGACACCGTCAACCATAGATACTAGAGACAAGAATTAGCAAGCAACACATGTGTATCAGGTTCCCGTACTTTCGTCCAAGATGAGGGTCTGCACCCTTCGCCAGCGATCGAGGACATTTCTTAACTTCTCCTGGCCAAGAAGTTTTCCCGCTAGTTTCTTTGCGTCCTCTTGCCCAATGCCGATGCCGGCCCACGAATGCAATGTTGTACCACCAATGTTTACCGAAGCGATGCCAGTGGATGCGGTGATAGCAAGGGTAGGAGAACCTCTCCCTCCACAAGCATCAATGATGGCGCGAAGTAGAACGGACTTTCCTGTCCCTACAAAAATTCAACTTTTACTCTGGTGAAAAGAACAAATGTTTGTTACCAGCAGATCCGGTGAAGAAGACATTTTCTCCCCTCTGTACCATTTCTAGCACAGTCCTCTGTTCCTCAGATAGGACGACAGGGGGAGCATGGACTGCAGGAACATGTTCCGTAAGTGATTCAGGTGTATCTCGTTGGCCAGAGGGTTCAGAGAGATGGCTGTGGGTCCGTACAGAATCAGACTGCGGGAGATATTTGGAATTAGACGGATCACCTGAAAGAAGAATCAGACAAAATGTACATCAACGTGGTGAATACTCCTATCCAGACTTACGTTCCAACCGATGGGGTGTGGAAACCCATTGTTCTGCGTCTGCTCGACAGGTGAAGCTCTTAAATATAGCTGCGGGCCATCTCGAAACCTACGAGCCACGTCAGGGGAGTAAATTTGAACCAAGCAACATCTTACGTTGGCGCTGCACTTTTGGTTCTTTGAATAACCTCACATAGCGGACGAGGATAGCCTGTACCCACCTCTTCCCAAGTATCGTATATCTTTTGACCTTCACGTCCTACGCGGACAGCATAGTACTTCTTCCGCGGGGCTTTCGGCATGAACAGTGACTAGTGACTTGTACCACGGGAGTGAACGCGATAGGTATTGTGATGTGCTCTATAAATCGCGTGGTCACGTGGAAGTCACATGGGTGTAACGGCGTCACGTCTTTTAGGATAAGATGTACATCATGAAGAGATCGATACATAAGAGATGCAGATCACGCTACAGTAATCGGAATGGGAGGCTAGACGATTTCTACAAAATTAGCCGGAAATATTCCCTCTTTACCATTAAGCTTGCCCTTCCACCTAGGTCGTTTAAGTTGGGAAAGGGATCACATACAATAAGAAACAACGTGAACTTACCAATCGTCGGTACTGTCGCTCTTTCGAGTAACAATTATCACGTCTCCCCTTGAGAACGACAAATCGCCCGCCTATCGTGGACTAAGTCGATGATCCTTGGGGACATCGAATCAGACCACACACCTCAACGGCTTTGAATTCATACAAAGCGATCGCACGGGCAACACCTTCAAGAGGGGAAAGTGGTTTGCCTAACTCGGGCTTTGTCTTGAGGCGCAGTGGCGAGGGTTCAACGGTATCACGATAGTATTCAAGTTCGTCCTCCGGTGGTGGTGTAGATGAAAATGGGTTCGTATAACCAGTGAGACCATCCCTTTGTTCAGTAGAACACCCTGATTTAGGAACACTCATGGAACGCGAATGGGAGGCTGTCTTGTCCGAAAGGGTCGAGTGGACTGAACGGAAAGGGGGTAGTGAGTTGAAAGGGGATGCAGGATCGTAAGTGTCCACGGGAGGATGAGAAGTACTTGTGGACGCTCCTACGCTACGCGACGGCCGGTGACTGGTTTGCCGTACAGAACTTAAACCAGGTTCAAATTCATCATCGAAGCCTGAAGAGCGAGGAGATGGCCCGTCGAGATCTTCCAATCGAGCTGGACTGTGGTCGTCTGGGTCATTAGAAAAATGAGAGTCGGAATTTGTTCGCGTGCTCCAATGTGGCGGTGGAAATCCGGTGTCCTTTTTCTTTTTTCCGAGGAAGGAAGAAAACCGCTGTGTTTTTGAATCAGTTGTACTAGTTCCGTTGGTACTGCCGAACGCATATGATACTTGTCCTTCGACCTGATCGTCAATCCAGTCCCGAGTCCCAGGACTAATTGTGCATGATTCCAAAGTTTTCACTAAGGACTCTGCCCAGTCTGGACATGGTACAGCTCCGCTAAGGAGCATCTTGACCGTGACGTCTTTATTATAAGCGACAGCGTTGGCATCTTGCCGCTCGACAATAACGGAGCCTTCAATAGACACGCCTCCGAAGAGTCCCCGGGTCTTCGAATAGCTATACCTGTCATAAACGGTGAAGTGTAAACCAAGTACATGGTAGAGAAACTGCTTACATTGCAGAAACCTTTCCGCTAGAATTCAACGAACCGAGTGCCTCCCCGGTCCTGCCTAAAGGTCCTACAGCAACACTCAAGTTTCCTCCTAGAGTCAATGATCCAGCTGACATGAATGATTTCTGAGAGGTTGAAATCAGCGATACGTATTTAACATGCTTCTTGAACTCACAACTGCCTGTCGGAGATATGCCTGAGCTAAATGATCGTGACATGTGAAGGAATGGCCTTACAGCAGCTGAGTTCAAAACAACCAAAAAATCCGTCATTTCTGCCCCAAGCTGACCACCAACACCTAGACCAGCAGAACCGATCGCGCTGGGAGCAGACCAAGCTACAAGGTGGATACTTGACGTCAAGTAATATCTTGTACCTGGTATAAAAACTCACATCCATCCGGGAGTTTTGCAATAACAATTCCGGTCCCAGCTCGTGCTGAGAAGAGAAACCCAGCTTTGAAGACAGTGAATATCGCAAATCCCTTGGCATTTTGCAGGACGCTGCGTGGTATGATCTGATACACGATCAAGAATATATGGCAACCGAATCAGGAAGGGCCACTTACACCGTCCAGACCATTATTCCTGCCATCGGCGAAGGAAGAAACTGTGTGATATTCAGAAAGCGGAGATTGCAGAGTGGACCAAACTCACGTATCTTCGCAGCTTTCTGGCATTCTTTGGGTAGTGTCTGCGGTAAGGGCGAGTTAAATTTCATCGTCTGCACACGGTATTGCACTGGGTGGGAAATCGAAGACGGCGCTTCTACCTAACCGAGTCGAGGAGGTGACGGTGCTACTGATACATGCGCAGTCGGCTGTGCAGCGACAGATTCGCCAGCATCATGGGGGAGCTTTGTAATGGATGTGACATGTGACGTGACCGAGGTTTAATTGACAAAGTCAGACTACATATGAGTGGAACTATTAAATCTTTGATTGAGCAAACATGACATACTCTAGTTACGTGCCACTAGGGTTCAAATAGTACACACCGATCGGGCATGGTGCCCAGTTACAATGGTCATCCAACAATCTCCAACCAGCAGCCGGAACCCCTCCTGGCCGCGTAGCGCCGTTCCTCACACTGGAGCCATTCCCGTGCGGTTCCGATGTTTGAAATTCATTAGCCACGAGTATCTGTAGGCGTTCCTCCATGTTCACAAGATCGTGCGCTTGCCAGGACTACGACCGTTATTATCAGATCACCCGGACAAAATAGCATTCGCGTACTTGTGTAGGAACGGCCGCCACAGTGGACCGCAAGAGTTCGACGCTCTCTTCCAGATCCTCGGAACCTGCCGAAATTGCCTGTAGGAGATCATTTAAACTACCCAAGAATCATCAGCGTCGTTGCGAATGGAGTAAATAGATCGTACATTTTTGCCTCCAGCCCGGAATTATGCCCTGGGATGAAGTTCGGAGCAACTTGAAGAATGACTTCTTTCCTCAAATCAATGCCATGTTTTGATTCGTCAGTCCAAGTCCGCGCGACCCAGGTCGCCCAGCGGGCAAGATATTCGCTGTAAACAGCACCTCTGGCCAGACTTTTGGTTTCCAGCTCGACAATATTTGTATCCACACCTGACCCCATTAAATCATCCAACAAAACTGAGATGATCCGACTAATGAAGATAGACGGGAAAGTGGCGTGGGTGGCGTGAAGTTGCTCGAGGAGCGGCGTCCACAACGCGAGACTGACGGCTGTAGGCAGGAACGGACCAACGTGAGCACGGCATTTTCTACGGGATGATCAATAACGGACAACACAGTTGCTGTCGGTTTCTGACCTCTTAGACACGGGGACAATAGCACCTCTTTCAAGAAGGGCATTACAAATAAGCTCCAGTGCCCACTTTTCTTTCATGTCAACTCGGGCAGCGGCAGAATTGTCGTCAAACCCCCAACCGAGAGGATTGACGGCTAGTTCCGCTGAGACCTTGGCTTCCGTTATCCAGCGTTCGATATGGCGCATCACGGTGTCAATTTCGTCTTGGTGCTGTTTGCGTAACGACCCATCTCGGGCAACGGTCTTCATGAGAAGTTTATATGACTTCAAAAGAGGTGCGATAGGACGCATTGACAACGATGATGTCGATGTAGGTGCGGAAGGATTAAGTGTCGAATAGAAATAATTGTGGAGAAGCCACGAAAGGGACTAGCATCGAAGAGAAGATCAGGCGGAGTGCACGTCAGTTTAAATGTAGTCGACTACCTCTCTGCAGGCCTCTCTGAGTAACTCGAGGCTGGGTAAATCCTCGTGAGTTGCCGCGTGTCTAAGCTCTACGAGCCACGACGGCAAGCCAAGCTGGTTGGCTATAGCGGCAATGGATCTTGCATACGCTCCAGATTGCAAAGGATCAACTAACCCATTCACCATCCGGATGATCGCTGCTGCATAGGTCTGACGAAGACTGAGGGCAGTCTTGGTGGAGGGGGTATCTCTGCAAGATGCGTCCAACATGCGTGCCGCTAATATAGCCAAGGCGGAATCAAGGGAGTGAGGAAGTGGCGTCACTGCTTTCCATGCTGATAACTGGAACGGATGACTTTAGAGGTTTGCGGTGTGGTGGAACTTACCTTATTGATCGCAAGTGTTTTGGCTCCCAGATCCTCTTCGTCCGCGTAAATCCATGAACATACCTGCTCTAATTCACCAATGCAAGCCCATGGTACTCGCCTGGGTAGCCGCATTGCTCCTGGATAAATAAATTTTAGCAATGACACAAATCCGCGCACATAAGCAACAGACCTCAGTACCAAGATGAAAATTTGGCACCCAGCAGGTGGCTGTACGGTACACTACTAGCTCATCCGAGTCCAAGTTACATCCGAGTCATTGCCTCATCGGGGGCCGGGCACAGGGTCGGGAGAAATTTCGGGCGACCCCCCGGCTTCCATGCCAGCCAAAGCCATACTCATAATACATGGACCTCCAGCGGTTCCTGATGCCCATGGATTATGAGATACCCTATTTGTGAACCTGGTAGGTCCCTTCGCCGTGGGCTGCAGGAGATTGATCCAGCGTCACCTCGCAGCTTGTGTGAGAATAAATCTCCGCAGCGCGCAGTACGAA
Source organism: Boletus subdepauperatus (assembly GCA_038092595.1). Classification (NCBI taxonomy): domain Eukaryota; kingdom Fungi; phylum Basidiomycota; class Agaricomycetes; order Boletales; family Boletaceae; genus Boletus; species Boletus subdepauperatus. Next base: position 6,791 of record JBBPQQ010000122.1, read on the forward strand.
ATTGTCCGTGTACACGGATCGTGCAGTGACCTGCAGCGATGCAGTGTCCTGACAGGACGTCAGTACTAAATATGTTCACCGCAGCACTGCCTCCATCAGACACAGAAGCAGCATGGGCAGGGCAAACATCACTGCCTCTCTAGAGGCGTGGCTTCATACATAAAGGTCGGGCCCTAGTCCCAACATCCTTCATTATCTTCTCTCGTAGCTGTCAATCCCTCTTCTGCTCCCCAAGATGTCCCTTGATACCCAAGGCATTATCTCCGCCGTGACAATCGCGATATATGTTCCCGTCTTCTTTTTCACCCTTCGCATATGCTCCAGATATGGTGTGAGGGAGAGGGCATGGCTATTGCTTGTCATTTTCTCGTTGAGTGAGTCCCTGCGTTAAGATCCGATTTATTTACTGACAATTTCCAGTCCGGATCGTCGGTGGTGCCTTATTAGTTGCCGCAGAACTAATCGTTCCAGTCGTGACTGGACTGTATATTGGAGGTTACGCCCTCGAGGCTTCGGGCTTATCACCTTTGTTGCTCGGTACGCTCGGGCTGTTAGAAATCATGTGAGTCCATTTGGAAACATCGCACTCTCATTGGTTGACTGACACTGTGTTAGAACCGAAGGACCAGACAGAGAGAAGAAACATGCTCTCCTATTCAGGATTCTGCACATGGTCGGAATTGCAGCTCTGGTTCTCATTATTATCGGTATATCAAGCACGAGCTCCAGTTCACAATCTAGTGCCAACACAGAACGTCGTGTCGGTGTACTACTCTTTGCTGGATTATATGTCGTCTTGGTCGCCATCACCATCATGCAATGGGCCAATCGTTCCCGGCTCATGAAATACCGCAAGCAGGTGTGAAACCACCTTTCAACATTATTTCATCCTGGCTAATTCGTTAAACAGCTGCTTGTTGCAGTTTCAGCTGCCCTGCCCTTCCTTTTAGTCCGCACGCTATATAGCGTGCTTTCCACCTTCTCATCCAGCACATTTATCACTACGGGGTCATCCACTACCGACTCCAACAACGCTCTGGCCAAATTCAACATGTTCACTGGAGAATGGCAATTATACGTCGTCATGGATGTCGTCATGGAGTATGCTGTGGTGGTCCTCTACACGTTGGCCGGCAACGTGTTACGCTTGGACCAAGACTACGGACTGCAAGAGACTGATGAATACCCCCTGTACCGCCCCCAGTACCAGTATTGAGTGGTTTATACCACGAATACACAAGGAAGAGGCGCGATGGCGCGGGATACCACGAATACACAAGGAAGCTTGCTCTGGCGCAGATTGTACCCACCACGTAGGAAGCGAGTGTCATAAGGCACTGCTTGACGAACGATTCGAGAATATTTGGACATCTATTTCAGTGATACATATACCGCAGATATATTGTACCAGTTATTCAAAATGAAGACGACTTCCATGGAATGTTAATGCTACCACACACAGATCACGTACACCGTGATCAAGAAATGTCAGAGCTGCATAGTCAAGCACTTCCCAAGCTGCCCCAAGAAGCAGTCACCAATCGGCATGGAGAGTGCTCCGGCTTAATTGAGCTCCTGATGTGACTATCCTTCTTCCCTGCCAATCTGTATACCCGCAGCCAAAAGAAGCTGGCGAAGAGTTACTTTGCATGTGGCAAAGCTCAGTGAGGGTGCTCTTCCTGGAAAATAGTACGAAAGCGAGCATTATAAGGACCCCAAACAGATTACGTAATGCGTTCACGGGGTCAGTTCTCGGACAGAAGCTGAGAAGCCACCATTGGTACTTTCCAAGCCAAATAGGTGCTATCGGGCATTCGTGATTTGCCTCCCGGTGCAATTTGCATCTTACCGGAAGGATCGCCTAGAAAGCAAGCACGGTCAAAGATGGTGTTTCCATTATAGTTTACTTGAAGACCTACCACTGGTGAGCACCAGTCCAGGCTCCAATGACCCCCGTTGCGCTTGCTGCCCCAATTTGCACCCTTTCAAATACCCAGTCTCTGACGGGGATCACCTCCACTCCATACGTGTTTCGCGCACTAGACACCTGACATTGCCGTGACGTCATCTAATTTCGTACTAGGAAGAATTCCTCCGAGTCACCAAAAGACTTGCAAGGAATTACGCCATCGTCAGCCGTGTATACTGATCCAACCACCGTGACTTCCCTGCCATGAATATCATGGGATGATCCAGAAAGTGGGGCGGAGGGTACTTTGTATCCTCAGACATGGGTGTAATATATTAGTCAATGTGCCTCTCTGATCCGTACTAGCTCCCAGAGTAGAACGGGTCTCTTTCGTATGTCATGAGCTACGATTGAATGTGCGTTTCCAGTTTTCCATCGGGGGTGGGCCACGCATCGTACTTTGAAGATCCCCAACGACTTGCGTAATCGAGCTCAAGTTACACCTCATGAGTCCAGAGTCCAGACGCAGTACCAAGATACTACCTCCAATTTCCCTCTACCCTGTCCAATTTGAATCATTGGGGTAAGGGTGGTTTCATGAGGGCAGAATATGCGAGTCGCTTCGCGACCACAAGGGGGTCTTGTGTTCGGAAAATGCCTTGAATTGTCTACGAGATCGAAGGCAATGGGATTCATGATACATTCTACATGGGTCTCCTGTCTTCGGCATGAAGGAGCCCCAGTCATTGTCCATGTTGTATTGGGTGGGATCGTATACCCGGCACCTGCTTCTAGTGTGCATTGATTTCATGTGTGACTTTCCTTCATCGTCGCATTCGTCGAGTGTGAGTGCCAGTGGACAGCGGAGGCGTCTGACAGGTGCATTCCTGGGTGAAGGGTGGTAGTTGTAACATGTTCGTGGACGCTAACACGTCCATCACCCGCAGTAAGCTGGGGACGAAACATGTCTCATAACTTAAGCGGTTGGAATAGAGTGACCCCTGGCGTGACTAGGTGTTACATTCGTGACTGACTCCCCGTGGTCCCGACCAAGGGTGCTTACAAGCGCACAAATTGCTTCTAGGATGTATTCGTTAACTCGCACCATCTTATATGTCTCGTTAATCAGCCCTTCAATTGCGTTCCAGTTTCCGTTCAAGGTCCCATTCCTCAAATCCAGTCAGACAATCGTTGTGGAAGAGCAAGCGGCAAGCACAACTCCTCGTATAGCTATCATTGGAGCTGGCGCTGCGGGTTCATCTGCGGCGTTCTGGATATCAAAAGCCAAGGAACGATCCGAAATTGATGTGGAAGTGGATGTCTACGAGCGCGCGTCTTACATCGGGGGTCGTGAGTGTTATGTTCGATCAGTGTGCCAAATTCATCGACGCGTCGAACTCCTAGGGAGCACAACTGTTTATCCTTACGGTGATCCCACTTATGCACCAATTGAACTCGGCGCCTCGATATTTGTCCACGCGAACAAGAATTTGATGAGGGCGTCGAAGGAGTTCAACCTCAGCCTCAACGACTTTGGCGACGAATTCTCGGACATGGGTATATGGGATGGCAGCAAATTCGTCCTTGTTGTAAGCATTACATGCCTATCTCAACCGGTGGCAACATTTTTTGATGTTTACCCAAAGATGGATAATTCCCGCTATTACAAGAGTTGGTGGACGACACTCAAAATCCTATGGAAATATGGTTACTCTGCTCCAGTCAAGACCCATAAACTGTAAGTGGGTAGGACTCTTTCATGTCGCTCTACTGATGCGCACCCAAGCGTTCAAAATTTGATCTCGCGGTTTGTGGGTTTGTACACAACAGAGTCACCCCGGTGGGATGACGTAGCAGACCTCGCCACCACGTTTGAATGGAATGAAATGTCTAATTCTACGTGTATTGATCACCTCAATGCAAACGGTGTTTCTCAATTGTTTACACAGGAGATGGTCGAAGCCTCTACACGTGTCAATTACGGTCAGGTAGGGTTACTCTTCCCAAGTTAAGAAACAGGATGCTTGATTAACCACATCTTCTAGGACGCCGGCAAGATCCATGCGTTGGGGTGCATGGTGTGCATGGCTACTGACGGTGCGGTCGGCGTAGCGTCGGGAAATTTCCGCATATTTGAGAATTTCCTCAATAGCTCGGATGCCAATGTTTATCTTAACACAGAGGTACGGTATCTATCTCTCATCTGGCGTGGAGCATAGATGACGTTCTTTTCTATACAGGTCGAAGAAATCAGCCGCTTTCCTGATTCATCTTTGTGGACCGTTCGCACTTCTTCGGGAACGGAAACATACAGAGACATTATTCTTGCTGCCCCTTTCCACCAGACGGGCATTACGGTTTCGCCGGAGCTCGCGGACCAAATTCCTTTACAGCCATATGTCCACCTCCACGTCACTCTCCTCACCACCCGTGACGATACGGTGAAAGCAAATTATCTTGGCGTGTCCCCGGGCAATTACATCCCGAAATCAATTCTCACAACACAGTCTGGCGGAATCGAACCCGAATTTAACTCGTTGTCGTATCATGGGCGTGTTCGTAAAACGAACGAGACTGGTCATTTGAGCGACCAAGATGAGTGGAATGTCAAGATCTTCTCGAAGCATCGTATCTCAGACGAGTGGCTTTCGAAGGCATTTGACCACGTTGGTTGGGTATACAGGAAAGAGGTCAGTGTTCATGTACTGTTCGCTTGTTTTCCCTCGCTCAGATGTGGCGCCAGTGGGATGCGTACCCAGTGTTGCCCCCCACTGCCAAGTTCCCCCCAGTCAAGATTGACCAAGGATTCTACTACGTGAACGCATTTGAACCGCGAGTCTCCTGGTTCTCTCAGTCTTTTACTCTCCTGACGGATTTGCCCATAGGTTTATCTCGACGATGGAAACTGAAACTATCGCCTCGCGCAACGTTGTCGATCTCCTTTTGCGTGAGGAGTTTGGCTCGGGTATTTGTGGTTCCTTGGTCTCTGGCTCTGAGACTGGCGGACAAGAAAATGACACCCGTGCCTTAGAGAACAGTGCTTTCGTACTGGGATGGGACTGTTGAGGGAGCATGAGCTTTTACTGGTTACTTCTTCGTACGCTACTTTATCCTGAAAGACCCAAAGAACTTGGATTGTATTTATTTTACACGTTTAGTTGGGTCTCCCACGATTGCTTCAGCACAGTATACAATAAGATAGGGTTTAAAGCAGGAATTGAATTTATGGAGTCACCATGTCAATCCTCTACCCCCAAGCAACAAGCCAGCTCATCGCCAACCCCAGGCGGCGTTCTCGAGTTCAGTAACAAAGTGGAATATTAGAGAGTAATGTTGTTCCCTTTCATCTTTCAACCTCCTCTCGCACCTCCCTTTCTCTACAAGGGGGGATTTTAAGGAGTTTCAACAGTAGCCTCAGATGCTACCTCGTCCACGGACTTTTCTTGGATGGAATCGAGCGGTGGTTCTTCTTTATCCTTGCGATGAGCTTCCTGTAGATCTGGCTGTCCATGCGGGTCTCCGTGCAGATAGGTGTCCACCGTTGGCGCCTCAGATACTTGTCCATTATTGCCAAGAGCGGTCCAGTCAGAGTAATCCCTCTGCACCTCGATGTAGTCGTTCGCAAACTCCCCGATCTGTTGCAAAGCGTCATGTGGTATACTCACGTGGGATAACGAACATGGACTCACCTCGACTTCATCCATGCCAAGGCTTTCGCCCGCCGGCGTTGTCTTGAGATGGAGGCCAGGTATTGTATCGACGACTTTGCAAATAGCAGCCGTCGCCACAAAGGTGTAGGCGCAAGTAGCGCAGACGTAAGCAAATTGAATGTATAGCTGTTTGTAGTTATGGTCAACCCAACCACCATTGATACTGGTGTTTACACCGTCGAGGGCAATGACGTCGTGAGATGCGAAGAAACCGTTCAGGAGCAGACCGATGACACCACCCAGAGCATGCTCGGCAAAGAGATCGAGCGCATCGTCAACTTTGATGAAAAATTTGACTGCGGGAATAGATTAGACAACAAACCAATGAAATTGACAGGGTCTCACGCTTAGTTGCATAATTGCAAACTGCACCACTGACGATGCCCATGATGACAGCTGCCCATGGTTGGATGTAACCTGAAGCTGGAGTAGCGGCCACCAGACCAGCGATAGTTCCCGAGCAAAAGCCGACCATGGTGTACTTGCGCTCCAAGCGATAATCGAGGAGACACCAGACAATTCCACCAAAAGCGGCTGCAAGCATCGAGTTCCATATTGCCATGATTGCGCGGAGGTTCGCACCAAACGCACTGCCTCCGTTGAACCCGAGCCACCCGAACCAGAGAATGAATGTACCAAGGTTGACCATGGACACATTGTGTGGTCTGAAGTTCAGTAGCTCTTTCTCTTGTCGGCGCCCGAGAACCCAGGCGTACGCAAGCCCACCAACGCCGCTGCCGATCTCGACAGGACCCCCGCCTTTCAAACGTCGAAGGAATTAACTTGTGTGACATAACGAGATCAGAAGTGTAGCTTACCCGCATAATCCAGAACGCCCCACTTGAATCCCCACCCGTTAATGTTCCATGCCCAACAAGCCAAGGGGCAGTAAACGAGGGTCATCCACAAAAACGTGATTACCATCGCGGGGAGAACCCTTCCGCGTTCCGCGATCCCACCCATCAGAATTCCCACTGTTACGCAGGCAAATTCCATCTGATAGAAACTGTACAACAGGTCCGGGATCAGGGGTGAGCCTGGGGATGGATTGTCGAGGACGTTGATCAAGCCAAAGTTGGCAAGATTTCCGATGAATCCGTTCGTCGCGGTCGGGGAGAAGGCCAATGAATAGCCCCAAAAATACCATTGGAAGATGCATACAGCGTTGCTTGCAGTCACGGCCCAGATCAACGACAATGCAGACTTTCTCCTAGCCAAACCGGAGTAAAGAAACGCTACAAACAAAAGGAATTAGCAGGAATTCGCTGGATCTTCAACATTAAATCGTGCGAACCTAGACCTGGGATCATGAAAGATACCATGGCACCTGCGACGATAATAAAGGATACATCGCCACGGTCGAATCTGGGAGGTAAAGATAAGGGTGAATTCGAATGTATAGTTGCGATGGGGTCATTAGCTCACTGGCTGGCGTCTCCTGAATAACGAGGAAGGAATGAGCACAGCGCTGGTAGGGGAAGCTATTTCTACGAGTGAGTCACTTACTTGTTGAGAATGTGTTGAAAGACCAGCTGAACGTCATGAGAGGTAGCGGCAGGAGCTAGTCTGTTGGTCTTTCGATGCCAGCGAGTGCTGGCTTTCTTAGCGGCTTGGAGGGGGTTGGGTGATCTGCGAAAGAACATGCACTGCATGGCCTGCCAGCACTAAGTAGTGTGACCATTCCCTGCGAAAATTCGGCCGAATGTCCACTAAGGTTCCGCACAATGCGGTGTGCTGTTGGCATGGAAAGAGTATCATCATCTTGACATTTGCATCATCCTCAAGTTTGAAGTCTGTTGCCACTGAGCACTTGCCAGCGAACAGTAAAACAGGATGTAATTGCCCACTACGCTACGAAGGTACGTGTCACAAACAAAAGTCAATAATTTTGACGGCTCCGGGCTCATACGATCCAGTCAGAAAAATAACAGAGGGTCAGAAGTTGACAGCGGTTTGACGTCCGGGAGAAGATTGGGAACAAAGGGAGACGATTTAAGAGGGCAAACAGCACGATCATTATACATTGTCCCCAGATACGACCGGCCAAAATGACACGCCGTGAGGCATGTCATCCCACACGACTCTAATTCAACCCGCTGGGGTACCCTAGGGTACCCTTGATCCGGGATACGTGGGACAGTTCCAAGATAGAGTGGGAGAGGCAGTACGTCATTATGATAGCCTTACGAGTACTTACGCAAAGTCTGTGACATTTGACACCCCTCGCCACGGTACTTGCCGTTGTACATTCCCTCCTCTGAGTCCTTCCAGATGATGCGTCCCACATTTCCCCGTGTGTATCAAGCCACTACCTACGCCGCCCGATGCATCCACTCCGGTGCTTCGGCTTCATCGTATAACCTCAAATATGCTGACAAGCTCCGGCGAAAGGCTCAAGAGTGAGCAGTATCTATCTTTGTGGGTCACCGTACACTCTTCTAATGGACCATTCGCATACTCGTTGCATCTTCGTGCCCATAACTTGCAACCACAGAAAGGGACTGGACCTTGAGGAGTTGAAATACCAAGCTCGTGAGGAATCCCGCTGCAAGCAGACGAAGGAGGCCGCCTCCCTTCTTGCCTCATTCAAGAAAGCCGACACTGAGCTCCCACACGTGAAGACTCAGTCCGGTCCCCCCAAAGGTGCAAGAACATCTAATATACGCAAAGACGGCTCCCCAGTAAAGGCAAGTGTCCAGATGTAATGTGACCTGTGCAGAGTATTAAGCCTGACCACTGACTCACCAGCCACTTTCCTCGATATTGAATCTCTCGAAACTCATGGCCACACCACACGCACCATCGCAAATATCTGCGCTGTGGACTGCGTATCATGCCTCGCGAACCAGGGGCACCGGAAGGGGTTATATCTGTGCTTCCCTCCCTTTGGAATCGTACATCGCAATGACGCGTGTTGCAAAAAAGTATCCGGTCTATGTTGTACCGGTACCCAGACAGTCAACCCCAGATCCATCTGCCGGCGAAAGCACCGGCACAGCCCACGAGTTCTTTTTCTTGCAATGGGACTTCCATCCAGCCCCTCCGGCCCCATCTACCACGGAACCGAACCCGTTCGAACCCATGTTGTCAGATTCCTCGTGTCAGATTCCGGAACCCTCCACCGTCTTGTTTACACCACTTCAAGAATACAAACTTCGCACATCCTTTGCAACGCCATACCTGGTATTAACATTTTACACCGACCTGTCACGATCACACGGGATAGTATTACTCCGCGGAGAGATCACGCCGTCATCCACCTCGGCGGCAGTACAGCCGGGGCAGGAAAATCCAGAGCGTTTCCTTCTTAATCAAGTTGACGCTCAGTTGCTGGCGATGGGACTCCAGAAATTTTATTTGTGGGGAGAGGGTAGGAAGGACAGTGATCACGATCTAGCTGCTGAAACGCTATTAAAACGATTCCATGAGGAACCCGAGAAGTTTAGCTGGCAAGACCTTCTAAAATCCTCGAACGTCGTTGCATAGAGTTACCGGATTTCGTCCTGCCGTAGTAAAATTCGTACATAGTTTCCAAGAATGGAAAAAACACAGTGAATTCACTATAGTCCAGTAATCAATGGGGCTTCTTTTACCCATTCGTTCTTCGCGAGCTCCTGTAAGACGAACGCTGCAAAGCCTGCTCTTGACAGCGTAGTCCCAGTCTTGCCGTCTCCCACATATCCAGCTACAACGTCTCGACTGCTCGAGTTGGTAAGGAATGGGACTCGGACAATTGTCCAGTCAAGTGCGTCACCCTCCGTGCGAATGATGTTCCCGATGCCTACGACATCGCTGTACACTGTAGGCGTCAAGGTCTTGATACCACTAACAATCAATGACCATTTTAGACTTTGCTTGTCATGAGGATCAGTCATGCTGAGGGTGCCAAGAGCAATGAGGCGTTTGACACTGTGCACCGCCATGGCCCTGATGATCAACGAATATGCCCGGGTAAGAGGCTCGCCCTTTGGATATGTTCCGTGTGATAATTTAGGACCGAGAGCTGAGAGAATAGCGTCTACATTTTCCACCGCAGCTGAAAGAGCGGGCTCATCATCTAGCTCGCCCTTCAAAACGGTTACCCGTGTGTCGTTTCTGATTTCTTCAGAAAGTTTCTCTGGAGAGCGAGCGAAAATGACGACGGTGTGCGAAGCACCAAGCGCTTCCTTGACAAGTAGTGTGCCACATGGACCCGTAGCTCCGAGGATGAGTACGCGCATTTCTCTCGGCGTGTCCAATACAGGAACTGGAAACTGGATAAATTGAGAGGAACGGGTGAAGAGTGTCAATTAACATAAGCCGTCGGTGGCTCTCTACTTACTAAGTTTCAAAACCCGGGGGCGCGGTGATTTGATTGTAGGTGTTCGTGAGGGCTGTGGCGAGGGAAGACTCCCACCAAAATCCCTGGGGTGCCTTGATTATAACAACTCAATTGCTTTCTGGGTCGAGACTGGTCTGAAATGTGAATGCTGTGGTATCAGCAGAGAGCAACGAAAATTCTGCTTACGGAAAATAAGCTATACTTATGTATTAATATCTTCCCCAAGCTCAACGCTGAGTCAACGTGAGGCAAGGTGTAAATTTAGTATACGGCGTGCTTACCTGAAATCGATTAGGATTCAAGCTCTGCTCTTTGGAACAATCCCGAGATTTGAGGATGAAGCAAGGAATGGGCAAAACGCATCTGTCACGCCAATGTTGCTCACACGATCATATAGACACATGACCTTATCAGATCTCGGCTATTAGTGGTTATCGCGGCAGTCAGCGCTCGCTACTTAAGGGCAGTCAATCAAATGTAGTCCCCTGCGCTGGGAAGAAACGCGCTGTTCGTGGTTTCGTGGATGGCCCATGATGCATGACTCCTTGAACATCGCCCCGCCGCCGGTTTCAATGGGTAGTACTAATGGGTACTCAAAGCGATCGTCCTCATCGTCGGGTTCACAAACTCGAAGGAACACCCTCACGACGTTGCCAGTGTTTATGCACTTCATTCGACAACGCTTCGCTGGAGGTGTTTCAAGGGCACTGTTGGATGAGTTTGGAATTTGTAGTGGTATGGAGTTCGTGGACATCGATGGTATCGCGATCACCACGCATAGATGCAACAGCAACGAACGAGCAACTTCCTCGATGTGGTCCGATGGCTTGGAGAGCGTTCTTCCAGTGTCCTGAGATTCGGATATTGATGTGGGTCGAACAAAGACGACGATCAGGGGTCTAGGCGAAGGTGAGCAGCGAGAAAATTGGACCGTGTCCAAGACAATGCAATGCCGTATTCGCTGATAGCTTTCCGACTCTCTACGACCGTGCAGATTCGTTGAGATTGCCGGATCGATATTAGTATCCCTAAGCCAGACCTAATATTTCGAGATTAGAAGATAGTCGTTCTAATGATCGATATCCCTGGGTTGGCACTCGGGTGTTCCACCACATCACAAACACACGTCACCTATCACATGTTCAGCCGACCTTGCGAATTCGAGGCTCCTCGGGGAGCCGTTTCGCTACTGGGGTTATACCTAGGAAGCCGACGAAAACGTTTGAACACCTGTTCATGATTAAAGCGCAGCTAAAACCGAAGTGGAGTCAGCCGTGGTTCGACGAACAGATACAAGTATCAGCGCAAAGTGCCACTGATATGTCGAAATGAAACGAGCGATAAGATAGTTCTGTTACAAGTGTCCCGACGGCGACTTGGACCCTCATGATGATGATGACACTAAAGATTGCGAACCGATGATCGCGATTGTACGCCTAAAGCCAGCCTACCAGCATGCGCACGACGTAGAGGGTAGGCGCTACCTAGGTAACAAGTGGAGAGCATAAGTAGCGCATGTGGACGAGAGATAGCCTAAAGATAGGCGTACGTGATGGGCTTGACAAAACAGCTCGGAGGAAGATGTTTCAAGCCTGCGACACACGCACTCATTGAACCTGTTAAGTGTATGTACCCTCACACGCTCGCTCCATCGCACCGTCATCAATGAAGTGCCATGAATGGAGTACTGACATGACAGCGGAGATGGTCGCGAACGACTTTAATGATGGACACAAGGACACGGGGGCAGTAGTTGTAATCAGCTGGATCCAGTAAGCCAATCTAGGAGATAGGGATCTTTGGCCAGTCCCCAGCCACCAAAGCCTCTTCCTCTAGCTCGAGAATAGCTTTCCCAAGTTCGCCCGCGGACTCCAACTCGAGTTTCTTCGTATCCCTCCCATAAGATTGACTGAATGCATCCACCATTCCCTCTACCGCGTCCTGAACCTGAATCTGCTCCCCAGTCGCCAACGCTATGCAGCCAGGTTTCACATCTGCTAGTCCACAAGCGACCACTTTATCAAACCACCCCAGGGGCTCTTGGGTGACGTTCATTGCAAATCCGTGTGTTGTAAGTCGATGGCGCACTTGGACGCCGATACTAGCAACCTTTGTCGCAGGGTCCAAAAATACGCCAGTGTGCTCCGAGGGAATATGCATGAGTTTGTGAGCGCTCGACAGATAACTTTGAATCATTTTTTGCATTTTGCATATGTATTCACGTATGCCGATGGGTGGAGACGTGCGACCCAGGTCAAGGAGGGGGTAACCGACGAGTTGGCCGGGTCCATGATAGGTTAGTTGACCGCCTCTGGAAGTCGTGACGAAGTCAGCACCAAGCTTCGTCAGGCGAGCACGCTCCGTCTGAAGTTCGTGTTCGGTTTGCCGACGTCCTGCCGTGTAGACTGGCCGATGTTGCAGTAACAAGAGAATATCATGATGGGATGATGCACGTCGCGAAGCGAGCTGGATTTGATGGATTCTCTCTTGCAAAGCAAGCGTCCTCGCGTAAGGTAGAGGCGTTTGAAAATAGTGGTAGAACACAGGCGGCAAAGACATGTTGAGAAAACAAACATGCACAGCATGTTTGTAGCGTTTGTTACTCAGACCTACTTTCTCCTCCCTCAACGTTCAACACCGTCTCACAAAATATTCATGTCTCTCACCCTGCCCCAGTCTGGTGATTAAATGGCCTCCGTCAATCGAGCAAAGATCTCTAACCAGGTTCGGGTTCTCTGGTCGATGCTTGTTGACCATAAACTGGATAACCTTGCGAATCGTGAATTTAACTGGCAACTGTGTCTTCTGGAAAGGCAGCGAAATGTTGCGATGTTTTCCTAGTAGAAAACATGCACATACGGCCATGCCTTAAACTCCGCAATTTTTCGGCCTGGTTCTTGTGTTATTTTGCGGTGGTGTCGCATCCAGTCTAATTGATATCCTTCAAACCGGGTGAGGTAAGTATCCACAGAAGTAAGTTTGATGCATATGTAGCCTCTGTTTGACCGTACCGTCCCAAAGGTGTCTTCTTCAGGGTTCATTGTTATTTACGTTCGGGAACGCGATCCAGCTTGATATGATCATGGATGCACCGACATTTTCTCGTTACTTTCGTGATCTCTAGCTCCGCTTCTTGGTCCATCGGTGAGACGATTGTGCCATTTATAGCCCTCGTCCCTTCCCCGTGTGAGAGCGAGGTCTTCTCATGAATACTTTGTACCTGACATCTCTGGACAGGATTTCACCACATGCGGGGCAGAACCACACGGTTGCTATTTTCATACGAATTGGCCTATCCAACCTCAGGCCCTCCCTCAACTTGGCGCTTTGCTGATTCAACGGAGGCAAGTTCGAGTGGTCAATGGTCGTGCAAACTTTCTATAGCGGGGCTATCGCCACGCCCCCCCGGGCCCGCTGTTGGTATGACCCGGGTCACATTGCTTGTCACGCTAATGTCGCGAACACGATCGACATGGGATGGGCAGCGATAACCAGCCATTGGGCACCTTCACCACCATCAGGGTCCACCAAGTATGTTCCTCGCGACGATTCGTTTACTCGACTTCGTAGGTGGTTACCGAACATCAATGCCCTTCATTTGACGTGCGACTGGTTCCGAACAACACAACATCTTGACGGTACCCCATGAATGAGTCATGGCGGGCGCGAAATCCAGGATTTGTCACTATCAATCAGTGATGGGCCTGCAAGTCACTTGCTTTTTTCGGATCCCTTCTCGCTCCAGAGCCGCTCCCCTCGGCGTGATTTTCCCAGTGATAGATATGATAGGTACCGCCATATACCATTGTTCTGGAAACTGAATGGTCATCCGGGCAGTCTTCTGGGGCCAACCACCACCCTGTCACATGCTGAGTTGATAATCAGATAAGCCCCACTTTTCGCACAGACGGGTGCCTTGTACGTGATGTTTATTCGCCACTCTAGCTAGGAAGAGAACGCCTCATATCTGGTAAACACATCATTCGAGTATCTAGTCAATCTGCGAGACACCATTCGGAGCCGCAGTGCCAGTCCTTGATATTCTAAATGATATGTTCTTGTTCATGATCACCTGCCATGTTGCACTCAATTCACACGATGGATTTGTGCCTTTTTGGATGGGAGCTCCGGGAGCTCTCGATCACCAACGTCGATCTGCACCCTGGGCAGAGCAGTCAAGAGTATCGTGTGATTCCTGTTCTCCCGCACCTTGGCCAGGCAAGATAAGTCTGCAGTGATTTCCAGCCAGCCATACGTGCACCTCATATTGTAACTTTGAACCTTCAC